>CAJPVJ010000042.1:0-52432 GCA_905397405.1 Oppiella nova
AGGACATTCCGCTAGATTACCGGACCTGGGCAGTCCTATTATACCATACCATACGAGTATAATTCACTCGGTTTTAATTGCAATTAGCGTGATCACTTCCCGTTCTTGCATTGTAAGTTTTATCCAGACACTATTATTGAATACTTTAGACTTTTCAATTAAACTTGCAACGTCCTCTACTGCCTAATTAATTAGCAATTTAGTTTTACAAATAATAATAAAATTAATTATATAAAGTATCATAATTATCTGCAAACTATTATACAGTACTTACAAACTGACCATGGTTATAGAAATATCATGCACTGAATCAATGGTTACGTGATATGTGAATGACTTGGTGTAATGTTTTTGACAGTGAATTGAGTCCACGTTTTCATAGTTTTAACACTTTTTTATAAACTTTTAATTATTTTTATTTCAATTATATTTAAACGAATGGAAAATATATTATCCGTGAAAGGGATCACCGAAAGGATCCGATCCCTCGATGTCTACCCCAAAGTGTTGGAGGATTTTCGCATTAAGACATTCGGCGGCGCGACAGGTCTTCCCATTGATCACCAATAGCTGATCCGCTCATTGAACTCATTGTTTGTTTTGTTTCGTAATATATAGTGACGATAATCAGTGGTCTCTTGATGTCTGTGCTCTTCATATCTGAACTCAATTACTACTTAACACCAGAACTGCGAGAAGAGCTGTTGGTAGACGTGTCGAGAGGAGACAAATTGCGGATCAATTTGGATGTAATCTTCCCTCACATCTCGTGTCAGTTCTTAGCGATCGATGCGATCGACGTGTCGGGCGAACAGCACATCAACATCGACCACAACGTCTTCAAACGCCGACTCACTCTGAAGGGGGAGCCCATCGACGCCCCAGAGAAGGACAATACCATCGGATCAGTGAACAGAACTGCGAAAGAGTTTCTCAATAAAGTGGTGACGGCGGCGCCCACGCCCTCCACCACTACGTTAGACCCCCATCGGTGTGAGAGCTGTTATGGGGCCGAAAACGCCCGAAGAAAGTGTTGCAACTCTTGTGATGACGTGAGACAGGCGTACAGTGAGAAGGGGTGGGCTGTGAACAACTTGGGGGACATTCTTCAGTGCAAACGCGAGGGTATGAGTGAACGGCTCCAGGACTTTGACAAAGAGGGCTGTCAGGTGTTCGGCTACGTCGAGGTGAACCGAGTGGGCGGTAACCTCCACATCGCCCCCGGTAAGAGCTTCACTAAACACCACATCCATGTGCACGACCTCAACATCAATGACTTCCAGCGATTCAATTTGACGCACAAAATAAGGCACCTGTCGTTCGGGCGCACAGTCGCCGGCAAAACGAATCCATTGGACGGAAGCGTTCAGATCGCAGAAGAGGGTTCAATGATGTTTCAGTATTACATCAAAATCGTGGCCACACTTTACGCCAAGAGTGACGGCCAGACTCTGCAGACCAATCAGTTCGCAGTGACCCGCCATAAGAAGCCGGTGTTTGAGAGCCTGACTGAGAACGGGATGCCCGGAGTGTTCTTCATCTACGAGTTCGGACCCGTTATGGTTAAGTACAGCGAAATCAACAAATCATTTATGCATTTCCTGACGTCTGTGTGCGCTATAGTCGGCGGCATTTTCACGGTGTCCGCGATCATCGACTCATTGCTGTATCACTCGATTCGCGCCATTCAGAAGAAGATTGAATTAGGGAAAGCCTCTTAACCACCCGACCCTCACGTACCGCTCGTAATCTCATTTAATTTATAAAGTTTTGTATTATTATTAAGTCATTAATTCGATAGCTATCGACCAAATGTAACAGTTATTTATTTTACGAATTACTTGTAAATAACTATAATTCAAATGTTATGTAAAATTTTAATGTTTTTTAATTAAATGAAATACTAATTTAACAACAATTTGTAATAAATTTGGTTTTTATTTGAGAGAACTTTAAATATTAATTTTTAAACAGAATTAAATTAACCGAAAATATCACAAAAAAAATAATGTAAACGTTTTGTGCTTAAAATGATTAAAAGTATATTAAAATCACATTAATATTAGTCTCAGTTTTAAATAGATTTTTATAATTCTAAAAATGCAAATAATAACCGTTTTATTACTTTAATGGTGATAAAAATCTGAGTTGAAGAATTTTTACAAAATTTTGAGAATTAAATGGTCCTCCAAATTAAGACAAACCGTTCCCATTAGGCATCGGCTATACATTAGAATTAGATGAAAATCAATTATTACCAGTGTATCAAACAAATCAATCAATCAATTACTTTATCAAAAGGCATGAGAACTGTTTTGGGAATAACAGGACTTTGATTGGCGGGGAAACCATTGAGCGACTGATCCACTGTCTTGAGTCGAATTACTTTTACATTCGAGTTTTGGTTCGTTTGGATTCCTAATTCAATTCAAAACGACAATTATATTGACCGCCAATTATGGGTACATTTTTACAGCAAAATACCTGTGATATGAAAAGCCTGTGGAATTTGGTTCAAGTTGTTAGAGATGGGACTGTTTGTGGTGAGAGTGAGCGCCGGGTTTTGATCGACAAGTGATTTATGATTCAATGGGTTTTGAATAACGAACCGCTTTTTGACAGGAATACAGTTCGAGGGAATGGTTCTCAGGAAAGTAGTGCCAACGGTCTGCCCATTCATTGCGTTACTTTGGGTTATTATATTTGCATTGAACGTATTCTGCGCTGAACTAGTGATCAGTGTCACGGGTTTCCATACCTGTCCGGACTCGCATCGACTCAATTTGATGACAAGCCGTTTAGGATCGGAGTTCACTAACTCTTTGCGAGCGTTTTCATTGTTTGAAATGACAGATGAAGTGAAAGCATTGCTAGAAATGTTTGAATTCACATAAATAGTGTTCGTATTAGTGTTGGTTTCATTGCCAGTGGAGACCACTTTCAATGATATCTGCGGCCTAACGACCGTCCCATTCGTGCAATGAGTGAATTTAGACGGCGATGGGATAATGACAGCGTTTTGCGGCAAAACTATACAATTGCCGCTTTGTTTGATACTTTTACTCCATTCATCCAACGATTTAAATGTCAAGTTCTCATGAGTTGATGGATTAGTGGTCGTAGTATTGGGAACGTTGTGAATAACGTTATGATTGTCTGTGGTTTGGTTGGCATTGAACAGAAAGTTAGCCCACATATCGCCATGAATTTGCAATGAATTTAACTGATTAGGACTACCGGTGACTGTGGTGTTTGTGTCACACAAACGGCTATTCGTAGGAGAGGTTGTGTCCATGCATTCGGTGTCGGCAGTGGTTTTGATGAGTCGTGACTCGTTTGCCTCGACAGCCTTCTCGGCCGCTTCGGCCAAAACATTAAGTGCTTTAAAAGTGGAGCGCCTTTTGTTGCGAATCCTCTTCTTCTTGGCCTCAATCGCGGGTTTTGTGTTAATTTTGATAGACTTTTGGGGATAAATGAAAGCATTGCTCTCATCTACACTCAGTTCTCGCTCTAAATGCTTGAGTGAAGCCCTTTTAAATGCACGCCAAACGCCATAAGCCATTAAAGTGTACCCATTTTTGGGTCCATTGAATGTCTCGCAATTGTTGACCATTAACTTAAAATCTCTCTCCACTTCTTCAAACGCCTTATACTCGCGGCACTCAATCTTCATCTCAATTTGAGACAAATCAATGGGTTCTTCAATCACCTGATAATACATCGGAAACTTATTGCCGTCGACCGGTTCCACAAAAGGCCAGGCGTCCCGATTAGACTTCACATTACAAATCACTACATATTCATAAACAGTAGTTAGTTATCACTTATTACCGCAAATTGTAGCACTAATTAAATGCATACCTTTTTCTAACCCCTCATAAAGTGAATCCAAAGTATCTGTTGGAACCACCGGTGTATCAATAAATCTGCAAAATTAGAAATGAAATAAATTAAATGAAACAATCGGCACATTTCTCGGGGAAAATAAAGTCATATGATATGCTAAACAGGAATGGGATTACAGGCGATGGAAAGGCAGCTGCACTACAGCAATGTGTGAACTAAAGCCGAACACCAAAACACGTGTTAAGACTTACAAAATTGTTTCTTTCGAACTGGTAGGCCGTTAAGACTATGTGCGGCTGAGGCAGAGCTCGCATACAATACGAGTGCCCGTAATAGAAATAGAGAGAAGTTTGTCAGTAATGGTTAATACAATACATTTGGTTCAAAAATCTACCAAATATTCAACACATAAATCGATATCGCATTACATTTAATGAAACACTTACTCCTCGTGGATGTACTGAAGCTGCTGTTGAGACTCATTGGAGTCGGCGTTTTGATGGCTTTGTTGCGAATCCATGTCAACCTCATTGAACTCATTGAACTCATTGAAGTCCATTTGTTGGCGTTTGAGGGCCCGTTCGGCGCGCTCTTCGGCCAACTGAAGCCTCTTCTGAGCCCTGTCTTCGCGCGATTGTCTGATCCGTTCGCTGCGGTGGCGCTCTATCTCCACATTCTTGCGCTCCGACTCCTCCTGCTTTCGTCGGCTCGTCTCCTCCTCTTCCAAGTCTTCCTTCTCTTTCTGCAGTTTCTTGAGCTCTATTCGTGAGGACAGTCTTCGTGGCAACAGTTCCAACAGCTTCTGTCTCTCAACCTTTTGTCGCTCTCTTTCTTGAATCTCGAAGAACTCGTATATTTGTGGCACAAAATCGGTCAACACTTTGTGGAACTCTATCTCACATTTACTTTTACTGTTTGCGAACTTCTGGCACAAGTCCTTCCAGTCCTGTTCGCTCTGACAGATCAAACTCCACGCTTCCTGTCGTTGTCTAATACTCACAGAAACCTCTTTTATGTCTTTGTAATCATTTTCACACTTTTTATGATTAGACTCAACACTGGAGACACTACTGGCCTTAGAGGTAGGTTTGGGAGTAATGACACCGTTTGGCAAACTCTGCTCTGACTTTCTCTGTCTGAGTCCAGTCCGAGAGCCCAACACTTTTGGGGGTAAACTGCGGTTCCTTTTCTCTGATTCTCTCTTTTTCTTCGCCTCCAGAAGTGTCTGTTTCTTGAGCTCCTGCTCTGCCCTCTGTTTCTCTAATTCAATGTTTCTCTTAATATCTTCAGCCCTTTTGGCCACCGATTCGTCGAACTTATTATAATTGGATTCAAGAGATTGAGCGACAGTTGGGTTCTCTCTGTAGAGACGCGTCCCATAAAAATACCAATAAATATAACCCTTATTATCGACTCCAAGCGGTTCCACGCGATAGTCGGCTCCACTGATATCGTTAACCAACTGAGAGATATCGTCCGCAAAAAGTCGGTAATCACACAAACAGTGGATTATATCGACTCTAGTCCTGAGCGGCAAATCACTAAACTTGAGACCAATCTCTTCGCCCTTTTCATCGAAGGCCACGAAAGGCGATCTCCTCTTCTCGATGTCCACCCATTGAATCTTAAATAACTTCTCCAAATAGGTCTCCCAATTGGTCACACTTTGGGACATACAGTCAATCAGTTATGAACACAACTCTCAATCAATCGTTTAAATCATAATTACTTTATATTTGTATTGAAATATCCCTTAAGAAGAGCACAAATCAATCGGAAGACGAGATTCGTTTCTATTGAATCCAATGGCGAGTCATTGGATGACAGAAACGATATGAAAGCAAACTCTAAGTCCTATTCCGGGAATAAATGGATCAATTGGTGATCAAAGTGATGGTCACGAAGACATACCTCATAATCAAAATCCGGTAAATCAATGAAATTGCGGAACAGATTACAGAAGTGAGCGATGGATGGGATTTGATAATAGGTTTGCAGTTCTGGACATTCAATACAAACAGAGTTATCGTTAGTTACAATCAAATCAAGTGTCAAATCATCACTCATTGAGACCTTCCATCAAATGTCGAGACAATTAAGACCACAATCGCGTCCACAACCAGTCTATCGGCGACCAAACGATTTGTTAACAATTGGTTAACAATTTGCTCCCAATTTGGCACTAATTGTGCGCCAAATGCTGTTATAATAGCAATAAATAACAATAATTAACAAACAGATCACAAATGAATGCAACAAATCGTAAGCAAATGAATGGTTAGGTTTTGCTGAATGTTTCGAAACGCTTTCAATCAAACCTAATGTGAACATCAATTTCATTCACTAATGCAACCATTATTTTGTCCCCTTTTCCACATAAATCTATACTAAATAGGCCTCATATATAGCACACGTTATGTATGGAGTGATACATACAAACCGTTTGCAGTTTCAATGAGACAATGACTGTGAATGTGAGGCACTCTTCGAGACATAGATTGACTTCACACTCAACTCAACGCTATTACTCACCAGTCGTTCACTACTTGTGTTCAACACTTGTCCACCACTTGACCGCTGTTTCGCTTCACTTCGCTTATGATTATGATTTGCAAATCAAATGAATGGCACTACAAATGAAAGTTTCACCAAAAGTTGGGTCAAACTAAATGAGAGTTAATCTGAATGTTCAGATATAAAGTGACATCAAGTTTGGCGGTTTTGGTGACCGATCGCCATCACTGTACTCACGAATACGGCGCTTCTCACAAACACTGTATTCAACACTCGATGCACACAATTCGCACACAACAGACCCCCACTGCCCCCTCCCCTCAAAGTCAACCTACCTTGAACAGTCATTTCTACCAATTCTCTCAATTCAAAGTTGGCATTTCTAATTAAAACTAACATTTTATTGCATCTATTCAACATATTCAATATTTAATCATTACATTTCAATGAGTAATTGCATTAAGTTAAAAAAATGCAACTGGTTACGTAATGTTATATCCTATAATATATCATACTTTAGAGACCTTAAAATAGGAGTTTTGGTTTAGAAACTATAGATTTCCTATAAATATAATGCATATTATATGAATTTGCATAGCTATACATAGTATGATGCAATTTTACATAATAATATGCAAATAAGTACCCATATATTACATAATTAATGAGTCAAACCAATTGAATAACATATGATGTATTGATGGAGTGAGAGGTGGCGGCACTGCAGTCGTCGAGTAATTGATGTGTTTTGGGATTGAGTTATCCGTGTACTCCAGCCATTGACAGTGCACTCACCAACTCTATGGGAGAGCTATGCGGGAGTGAGTGAGAGAGAGAGAGAGAGAGAGGGAGAGAGAGTGTGTGTGTGTGTGAGAGAGTGCATGAAGTGCGTGAATGGTGTGCTCTGGGGGAGAGAGAGTGTAGGGGAGGGCTAAGTGACGGCCCATTAAAATGGTTGAACATTAATATTATTAATCTATTCAGCATTCAAACGAGTCTATTATTGTCTCAAACACTATATGATTACATAATTGTGAGCAAACATTCATTTTAGTGAATATCATGTAAACAATTAGCCAGCAACTTATTGTTTGCAAACTTTTCGCACCTAAATATACCGACAATTGATTGCACGACACATGAAATGGTAATCATTAGTGATATTTATTTACATTTTTTGCGAATATATTTCAATTTAACGTTAATTTGAATGCATTTTATGAATGCATTGATTGGTTGAGAGTTGTTGCGATTGTTTGCGAAACTAATTGTGATTTTCGTTGCATTTTAGGATAAATCGCAGAAAGTATTGACGAAATGATGTGAAAATGCATTTGAAATGTAAACAAATGCTGAGAATTGAGTGCAAAGAGTGGTATTAAACCGATGAAGAAGTGTTCGCCGTTTGACGACAACCTCTTGATTGCGTAAACCGTTGTGTTTGTTGGGGAACCGGAGGTTCGGGTGCTCGCGATGGACCCGTCCTCGTGGTTGGGCGGCTATACGGCTCAACACTACTCGCGTCTCAGGGCTTCGGGGTCTCAGATGCCGAACCAACTCAATGTCCCGCCGGGTCTTAATGTGGGCCAAAGTGGGCATCAGCTCAACGACCACTTGGGTCTGGGGGTGACGCCCAACGCCACCAATCAGGCCATGTCTGGCCACTACGCCTCTACACCCACTCACCCCCACTCGTGGCTCTTCTCGTCGCACGGCCTCAACGCCGCCTCCCATCAGACGCCCGCTCACGACAGCTCCTCCTTCAACGCCAACCCATTCCTTCATCACCCGAGCTATGACTCGAGCTTCTTGTCGGCGCCCTTCCAGTCGAAGGCCTCGTACTTACCGACGGCCGGAGTGGGCGTCGGATCGGGTTTTTTCAATCCCATGAACTCCATGAAGAAGGCGGACAACGAGATGAATAACTTAAGGAACGCCGCCTACTGTTCCACAATGTCGTCCATGTCTAGCATGTCGGCCGCGAACAACATGACCAGTGATCCCAACGCCGGCCTCAACACCGGATCCCTGTTTCCCACTCATCTCACGCCAAGCAGTTGGCGCCACAACTTAATGGGAACCAACACTTCCAGCGGACCCTTCGGTATACTACCGCACGAAGCCGTCAATGTGAACGTGAATGTCATGAACACCGGTTCCAACGCCATCGCCAACTCTCACGCCTCCCATAACTCGCATTCATCGCATTCTTCTCACAACGCTTCACACCATTCGAGTGCTTCTCATAACAAGTCGAATGACAGCCAAAAAGGGCATCACTTTCATCATCACCACAACCACAAGACATCGGCGGCAATGCCCGGGATGTCAGGTGTGGACAACAATTCGTTTCGCAATATTATGCCGTCTTTGCCTCCGACACAAGCCAGTCATGCAATACCGACGAGAGGCCAGACATCGTTCGACGCAAACATGGGCTCTAAGATCACTGGCCATCACCACCACAGCCAAAGTGGTTACGCGTCGGATATGTTTGCGATGGCGGCGGCGGCCCATGCGATCAACTCGGACTACAGACAGACATATGCATCGGGTATCGCGTCTGGCAATCAACAGGCGATGACTGCGTTCGCCTCCAACACCGCCTCCAGAAGCGGATACCCGTCCGTTGGCTTCCATTCGGATCCCAGCGCTCGTCGAGAACTACTAAGCAATTCATCTCTTAAGCAGAGCTCAAGTAATTCGTGTAATGCAAGGAATATGAGTGCTATGAACGCCATGAATGCTATGAACGCTATGAACGCCGGTAGCTATTTGTCCAACTGTGCAATGATGCCAATGATGAACCCTAGCGCTCAATCGGTGGCCAATTACTCTTCCAGTCCGGCCCACAGTGTCAACAATTTGACGGCCAATCCGTCGGTTTCGCGCTCGTCCTCAGCGGCCAGTAATCACACTCTCCCGCAGGGGAACGACTCGTCGTGTAGTTTTGGTTACAGCAGTCCGGCCACTAATTTGCCACAATCTCCGTACCCACAGCCTCAGCGATCAAACACATCCAACTCTAGTCAGGGCACACCCACCACTGCGGGGCCGGCCGTCCAGTCCTCAACGCAAGACTATACAAATTACGGCACTCCTCAAGGTTTCCCTTCAATGGGTAATCAAACCCCAACCCCTACTCCCGGTTATCCTACTCCCCCATCGAGTGTAGGTCAGCCCCACGTGACACCGGCTAACAATCAGGCGCCACCACCTCATGAGGAGCAAGTGTCTCATTACCCACAGTTGACACCACAGACACCGACACAAAACACTCCGTTTTCTACCAATTATTCGGCAAACTTTAGTTCAAATCCAAAGATGACATCAAATGGCAGCAGAAATTCGGACTCGATTTTGACGAACACGTCCTCCTGTATGGTTGCGGCCGCCGCTATGAACGGCACACAGAATGGCTCATCAGTTGTGCAGCAAAGACCTGGATATATGATTCCCGAGACTGAATCCTGTGGTCTCTCGAATATGGTTGCCGTCAATCCTATTAACGACAGCCTTTCAAACGCCAAACTCACGAGTGATTCGCAACTCAACTCATCAGACCATTCAATTGGACATCAAAGTGAGCCGACACTGAACTCTGTGTTTAGTTCACAAGAAATCGATTTTCCGATTATAAACTTCGGAGTGAATGACGAAACAAATGGGTTTAATCCTAATTTAAAACTCGAGAATTCGTTTAATAAGAAGAAAACGAAAGGCAGTAAAAAGAGTAAGAAAAAGGATAGGAATAAGAATACCAATAATAATAACAATAGTAATAATGTGAGCGTCGGTATGCCTGTTGACCCGAACAACACCTTCTCTGGGTATCAGTACCCGACTCAACAGCAATACCAGAATTCTTATCAAAATTCAAACCCATATTTAATGCCTCAAAGTATCGGTCATCACAACCAAACACCACAGGAGTCACAACAGACTCATAACATAATACCGAACGACTCGAGCGCTGACAACAGCCACACGAACGCCAATCCCTGCTATGATATGCAATACCAACAACACATACCCCAACAGCAGGTCCAACAACAGCCACAGCAACTGTCATCACATCCCACACAACCAGAACATGATTTGATGCAACAGTTGCCTCACGAGCCGCCACACCACCAGACCGTACAAACTCAAGAGCACCAAATGATGGAACCGGTGATGTCGATGGCCTCACAGCAGTTGACACAAACGCAGACTAATTCCGTGAATGAGAAGCAATCGTTTCCCACAATTGACGACGAGTTGAGTTTTCTCACCGAACCTACAGATTGTGTATCAATGGAGACGCAGACACCAAACATGAATCCCAGCGTTCAGATGGAAACGCAGTCACCTCTTGTGATAAACCAGACGTCGAATATCTGTTCCGATCGCTCATCCAATGCAAACCTCTCTCCGAATTCGAGTTTAAACACAAACCAAAACTCGAACTCAAATCAGGGAAACAGCAATTCGTCTCATCCGTCAGGTTTTCTCAAGAGTTTCATGACTTTCATTAACTCTCCGACAGTTGCCGTCAAAGAAAAGAAGAAAAAGAAAGTGAAAGAGTCGGACGAAAACAAAATCAAACAAAACAATAATACACTGAACGGACAGAAGTCGTGTAAATACAGTAAGAAAGCGAAACTCGAGGACAACTTCGAGTGCAACGACGAACTCATCTCTGAATTGGACCACAAGAAGAAGAATAACTTTTCGTCTGTCAATCAAAATACGCCAAAACTGATGAGCGGTGAGAATATATCGCTCAAGAAGTCGATATCCGGTGATCGCGAGAACTACGAGAGCAAGTTCTTCAAGAGGAGGCCGTCGACTAATATCAATACAAATAACGTTCATATCATTGAAATGGAGTCTCGAAAGGAAGTGAAAAACGGGAAAAAGAGGAAAAATAAGTTTGATTTTGATTTGTTTGGCAACGACTCGCAGCAAAAGCACGACGAGTATGAGTTCCCCGACAGCCCTCCCAATACTCATTCAACTAAAAAGAGCCGAAAGTCCAGCAGTTGTGACAATTCGAGCAAAAAGAAACCGACGACTGATTTCGAGAAAATCACTTCTCCTTCGGTTAGCATTAACTTCAAGAAGAATAACACAAAGAAGAGTGTGTCGAATGTTGTCTCGAATCCGGCCAAACCTGTGGCCACCAGTTCCACCGAATCCATAGAGTGTAGTATTAATTCAGTGGCGCTCAACACGGGTTTGACGCAAACCATTGATAATCATTTGCAACAATCAGTGCAACAGAACCCGACTCCAGAGGCAGTCAAAGTGGAAGATATTAATCCGGTTCCCAATCCTCCCATTCATAAGAAACCAAACAATGCTTCAATTCAAACAAATAATAAACAAAAACCGACTCAAAATCAAGTGATAAACAAGAAGTCGCCAAATGTGAAGACAAGTCCCCCTCAAAGCACTCCATTAAACACATCGACGGTTGCCATCGAACACATCCTAAGCCCCATCCAAACGACGTCCACCCCATCCAACACTACTAACTCAACCAAACCGACCACAACGCCAGTCACCACCACTCCCACGCCAACTACTACTTCAAGCGCACCGGTTGTTACAAACAATTGCAATTCGGTTGGTATGCAAAGCGCCGGAACTAATACTCCTCGACGAAGATCTCAAGACAAGAAGGCGTCGACCATTCGAGAAGGACTCATGAGAACTGGAGATTTTGTTGTGTCCATCGATGAATCACAGTATGATTTGCCCGTTATTTGGAGAATAGAAGGCAAAAGTTTGCTCCAAAGGTTTGAACCCACGGAACAGGACGACATCACTGTATATATCAATACCTCATCCGTGAGTCTCATTCATTGTCTATATTTGAGGAGTAGTTGTATTGAAATAATGTTTGTTTAGTACTCGGCGTGGAATCCGACAGTAAGACAGCGTTATACTGGTGTAGACGTGCGGGTCATGGGTTGCAGTCGAACCCGAATAGTGGTCGAGAAGTTAGGTCTGACGCAAACAAATGCTAACTCCGTGTATGTATTGGTTGACACGTTGTTTAAGAATAAGTTATTAGTTATTAATTAACTAATAACTAATACTTACTAACTATAAGTTATTAATTAATCGGCGTTTATTGCAGTAATGGTTTGGCCTCAATAGAAAGGGTGGGCGCCCCTAATAAATCGAGTTCATCGCAACAGTCATCCAATAACTCATTTCATAATCAGGAGAACTTTGAAGTTTTTATCCAAACACTGATTAGTCAAGCATTGGATCCGAATTTTATCTCAGAGATTGTCAAAGAGAACGGTTAGCCTTTCATTGCATACAATTTCACTCATTATTAATAATAACATAAACATAACGAATGGTTTGTTTGTTTTGACGAACAGATGAATACTTCTTATCACACGTTCAGGCGATAGACGACATGTGTTCGCGAAAGAAGTCCCGGTTCTTCTCGAAAGTCAAATGGGACGCCAATATTGTGAAGTGTGTCGAGACATATCCTCTCTTCACAGTCACCGCTCAGAACAATGTCGGAGACCTTCGCTGTCGGGTATTAATTGATTATAAATGAGTGCAAACAATGTTATAATCTTACGGTTTGAATGCGTGTTTCAAGTTATGTCACGACAACTGGAGTACACAGATATTGCAATTCAATGGCGAGCCATACAATCAAATGACACTCGAGTCGCAAACGGGCGTCGATTTGAAGCAAACGAAATACGCGGCCTGTGATCCCTGTACTGATAAGATTGTATTATATTCTCATTTACATCATCAGAAACACAACTTCTTCTGTAAATGTAAATCTAAAGTAAGTCTTAACGCAACACAAAGTTGTGAAAACAATACTAAATTGAGTGAATTTAATGATTATTGTCGACTCGTTTAGGTGGACAGCATAAGAGGTGGTGACGAAAGTAAAGAATCACATGTGATATTAGAGCTGTGTCTTCAGGATAGTGATTGGATTAATATGGTTTGTGTTGACACTTGTTTTCATTACTGTAATCGTTTTGTAACTTATTTTGTTTTATTTTTCAATCGACAGCTGTTCAAAGAACTGGAAGAGATTTGGTTGAATTGCGACAAAATAAGATGAAATTATTGTATTTTTGAAACCATTTGCCATAAATTGTATATTTGTGTCACTCGTAACAGTCTTACGAATCGGTTTGTATTAAATCTAAATTGAGAAGTAATAGTGGTTTTAATCACTTTACGCACAAATTAATTGTTTATACGCTAAAGATTCAAAGTTTTAATCAAATAAGAGTTGAGGTATTATTTAAGGACTCAATGATTGTCTAACAAAATGCAATGTTTATTTCAAATATGAAAAAGTGTTCACTAAATGTTGAGATCTATTTATACACAAATTAGTGATTCATTTCTTAATTTAATATTTATTTACTTTTTATAAAATAAGACATTTTTCTAATGCGAAACCAAAAACACTTTGAAATATTTGAGACAATTATTGACTGAATGGTATTTTTGGCACTTTTTGAAAGTTTTTAGGAATTTATATCTATTGATATAAAACATGTTAAAAGTGTTAAACGATATGACGATTAATCGTACGATTTGTTCAAAAAATAATCTGATTTTTGTTTTCAGTTATTAAGCTCATTGAATATCCAATGACTTGACTCTCGACTTAATTCATGTGACAGTAATTATTTGAAAATAATACCCAAAAGTAGACAAAAATCAGACATCTTTTGAAGGAATGGAAAGAGTTTTTAAAATTGTTTTATCAATATTTAGAAAATAGTTGTTTATATACACTATAAATATATAAATAAAAAATATATTATATATACATTGCATATAATAATGTAATTTTTGGTATTAGGACTACATTTCAATTTGAAATATGATTAATGTTACGAATATTCTGTATTTAAAAACAAGAATTCGATGTAATTATGGAATAGCTTTGAAATTATTGTATTTAAGAATCACACAATCATTTGAATGTCTTTTATGTGACAATTTGTAAAATAAGTTTATATATAACTCACAATCGATTATATCATTATATTTAAGTTATTATTAATTAATATTATTGATTATTATTATTAATTATTATTATTATTATGTGCTCTCTTTGTTGAATCTTATTTTTATTAAATAAATATTTGCATAAATAATAAATTGAAATTTTGAATCTCACAAAAGTCTAACAAATATTCATTTTGTGTTGAATCGTCAGATAAATTGAAATAAAATCTAAAACAAAGGTTTTAATTGAATGAATGAACACATTATTAATTAAAATATACCGATAATAAAAAAGTGTAAAATTGACCTAATTTGTTGTGTCTAAAAAATGTGAACTTAACAAAATATGTTTGCAAAATAAGTTAGATTTAACATAAAGTTTCCCTTAAAACGGATTCACATAATAACGCTAAAACGACAATTACAGTCATTTGAACATCAAAGTCTTTATTGCAGTTAAATACAAAATCTATCAATAATTTAAAGTATAAAAACGATTGAGTAATTATTTAGATGTACAAGAATAATATACTAAATTATTAACTCAATTACAAAAGTAAATTACAGTAATAACATAACTTATGTAACATAAGTATAGAATGGATTGCAAAGGATATTGAAATCTTATAATTGGTTTCTATATTTAATTATATTCTCAATCACTGAATGAATCAGTTTTTCTCGTTTCATAGCAATTAAGGAAAATGTTTTATTTAATAATTTATTGAACAACTTTATTACATGTCATTTAATAAACTATTTCCTCAAATTCACTCTCGTTTATAGTACTCGAGTGAATTGGGGGTTGGGATAGGGATAGGGATAGGGATGGGACACCAGAATACAATGAGTTATCATTGAAATCCATATTCAAAGTAAATTTGAGAGATATGTGAACCAATTACTTTACCCCTAAATAGCTAATGACTTATATTCTTCAGATATTGAATTTCACATTAACTTTATACACACTTCACACGTAGAGTAGTTGAACACTTGACATGTAAAGTAAATCATATTTCAATGATTACTTAAAATATGAAAAAATTGTATTGAAACTAAAGATAACAGAATTGAAATTAGAGCCAACTTTTGATTTGAAAACGATTTGCATATTCAGCTAATTTGTCATCAATTGAATGAACTATGATTTTAAACGGAAACATATCTTGAGATTCTTAAGATTAAAGTTGTTTTATTATATTATATACCATATTTCAGAGATAAATTCTTATTTTCTTTATTTTGAACTAGGTTAAATCCATAGAATCCGTAATTTACTATATTAGCTTATTGTGTTAACTTTGAATTGCTTTTCACTGAACTGCTTACGGTTAATCCATTTTAGCCTTTAAACTATAAAACTTTAAACAATATTTATATTTAACAATTATATTTTGTAGACCAAGTTTGTAACTTACAAATTGTAAGCTTAGTATTTGACAGGTACAAAATCTGAACTATAGATTACGAATTTAAAAGACCTTTGCTCACTATGTCTACTTGACCTCAAACATAGATCACCACTGCCCTAATAGTGCAACGATATGAAATCAAAACTATTAATAATTAAGACCAAGTCTAAAGTATAATACATTTTTACTTTTAATAGTAAAACTATACTTGAATTGAATGCAAAGTTTTAGATGGGGTTTAGTTTTGAACATAAGATTCTCAACAAAATGTATCTCAAGTGAAATGTATGACACCATGACTTTAAAGTGAAAACTGAATGGTTTAGGAAAACGGATTCAAGTGAAAGTTGACTTCAGTTTGTGAGTGAAGTGCGGGCGCGAGTGGAGGACAGGGAGGACAGAGAGGACAGGGAGGACAGGGAGGACAGAGAGGACAGGGAGCCTATTCGCTTCTGTACGGCATATGTGTGGGTCTCTGGTGGTGGTGTTGTGCGCACTCTCACTCTCGTCCATCATATCTAGTATTGAATGCATAGAGTCTAAGCCATAGACTGTTTGTGTGAATCATTTTCTGAACACATTTATTGTGTATTTCATGAGACATTCATTTCTGTGGCAATACTTCCCATCCATTGTCTGATTGATCGCAACGATGCCGGCCGCCAACAAAGACAAGAAGACGACACCATCGGAGGTGCAGGACATTCAGGACCCGCACAAACTCGTCCAGAATCTGGTCGACAAGAAGATCAGGAATCTCGAGAAGAGAAAGGTATGATTGGCTCATGAATTGCACGCCATTTGCAACCAAATGATCACTTAATTGTTCCCATTGTTACCACTCTTGCCGATTACCTCTTGATTTGGCCACTCGTGCCACCAAATGAGCCCATAGTCACCCAATAGATCCCACGCCTCAGTCATCGCTCACTGTATTGTCTATTATGTGATGTGAAGACAATAGACGAGTAATGAGTGAAAAAGGCGTGACTTTTGCCAACAATTGACTTATTGTTTGATTTATGAGTATTTCATCTCATATTTGATTCAATCAATTGTCTAATCATTAAATGAATTGTTTTGACAATTATTGAAATGTTTGGTCAATGAGTCCGCAGATATAGGTCTCAAGTGTAGCACAATTTGGGGACAATTTGATAATTAATGATTTGATTGTGAAAATTGTGAAAATTGATTAATTGTTTGAAATTTTCGTGTATTAATGAGTGGTATTTGATATGTAGACTCGACTGCAAGAGCTCCGGGAGATGAAAGACAAGGGCCAGGAGTTGGTTCCCGAACAACAAGAGGCCGTCAAGAAGTTGAGTCAAGTGGTGGAGATGATTGATCTGATGAAAGACCTCAACAAATCCATCGCTGAGGTGTTGACTGAGGTATGAGTGCCGCTGTATATGGCATTTATGGTGCAAATCGCCCACACTTTGCACCACTTGTTTCTATCCATAATTGTGACCCAATTATCGCTCAATTGCTTCATATATTGAGAAGACTTTGTTTTCCTATAGAATACGAAACAACAGAAGAAATTAGCGAAGAAAGAGATGTTAGACAAACAAATTGAAAGACAACAGCAGGAGTTGGAAAGGCTTAAGACTATCATTAGATTCCAAGACATTCTCTCGCAGTTTGAGGGACCGGTCAGACAGGACTTCTCAAAGGGTATCAACGGAGCGATTGTTAGTTTGAATTATTATTTCTTATTTTGATGTGTTATTTGTACTGAAATTGGTTTCAATTATCTCAGAAATTATCTGAAGAACAGTTGACTAATTTGGATAAACTGTTTGAAGAGATCACTGCTGTGTCTGACAGTAAACTCGAGACCATAGCCGAGAAGTTGATCGCATTGTCTGAGGGCAAGTCGAAAGAGGCGTGGAGTGGAGTGACATTTCATCAGCTGAAGGAACTCATGTCGAGTATCGTCGCCTCGAAGTACTTCGAAAAGAAGACGACACTTCCGACGACCACTACATCCAAGACGAACGCCAAGAACCTGTCGACCAAAGCGGCCGAAAATTTGACCACTAATTCAAAGGTTGGTTACATTTGTTTCGACATTGACTTTGCATTGATATTAATATTGATTTGTCTTCTAATATGGACGCGAAGATGGGTTCCAATCAGTTCCACTCGATTCCGAACAGCGAATACAACCCCAATATATCTCAACTCCAGAACCAATTCGCTTCGACTGGTATTAGTTTTATGACTCGAGACCCGTTAGTAGAGAAAGACCCGGCAGTGCTGGCCATCGCCGCCGACCCCAACAGCTATCCCTATAATACGTACCGACTCTCGCAGACCGGCGATCAGATTATGAATAATAACCCGATTGCCGACCCAAACAACCCCTCTGTTCAACAAAAAGCAAACTATGAGAAGTCTCAGATACCGACCCAAACCTATACTAACCAACAGTTCGCTTCTGCCCTCATTCCTACCACTACAGCGACCCCTCATGTCTTCCCAACAGTTCCCGTCTCTATGCCAGCGGTGCCCATGACTGCACTCATTCAGACCGATATGATCCCAACCATGACATCAGACATCAACTTTGCGGCCAATCAGCACCAGTATATGAATGCCAATCACAACGACAAACATCTGAACACTAGTCACGACAGACACCAAAACTTTAACCCAACGGACGACACCTTCAAGAACAATAGAGTCCGCGGAAACCGATCTGAAAATCCCAAGAAGAATGTGAACGGATCCGGGAATAGAGGCCGCAATGCGAACAAAGGTTTGATTGTTTGATTTGACCATACTTTACATCAACACAATGCTTACCAATTGAATGTATGTCCGTTTAGGTGGCGGATATGGGGGCCAAATGGGAACGTTTGGCACGTTTTCCAACAAATATGAGAACCAAGTGAATGGCTCTAACTATGGAAGCAATACATTCGGAGGTGAGAAGAGCTCGAACAACAACTTCGGCGGAAGTGGAGGTCGCGGCCGACCGCAGCAGTCGAGAGGCATGGGTCGACCGGAGAGAGGACCTGATAATCGGCGAACCAATAACTATAACGTCAACTCAAATCCCAATTTCGGTGCCACAGCTGCTAAATAAGTGATGCTTTACTCGATTTGATTGATTGTCTCATTCGCAGCGGCGCTAAACCTCTTCATTACTAAATTTTTTAGGTTAACGACCGGTAAAGCTATTAATGATTATATATATTTGCCTCGACTTAAAATAATTTATTATAAAATAAAAAATTCTTTGTAAAAATGAAACATAAATTTTAATGTATAGTTAAATCAAACGAATCCATACTTTAATATTAATTTCCAATTTTAGAGCTTTTCTCTAAACATAGGTTTAAGTTCTTATATTAAAGCAATTCTTTCATAATTTACTCATTTCTATGATTCAATGAAAAACTGTATTCTCACTTCAGTTACAAGTATTGCTCACGTTTTCTAATTTTTTGTTAGACTTTCAATAAATTTAACTCGAAATGAATATAAAACTAAATTTGAATGTAATTTAAATAAAAATATTGGTCGCAAACTATTCAATGACTTAATTCAATATAAAAGCTATCAGTGCCTCAAACAACAATACTATTAATACTAAACACTTATCCTTTTTGTGCCTCTTTTCTAATCTTTGATTTTTTAAATTTAAATATTAAGTTAAATTTAATTTATATTACGTTAAGACTAACATAAGTTTTGAAATTATTTAACAGTATATAATAATTAATGAAATTGCAAACAATTAATTGCTTAAATGTATTGAATTTATGATTTATATGTTGTGTCAAATATTTCGCTTTACCGGCACTTATTGTCAAATAAATTGCTTCATATTTTTAATTCAATTTAACTTTTGTTTGACTTTATGTTTGAAAACTTATGACACGTTTTGTTGCTTTGCATTGAATGACGAAATACATGAGCAGTGCTTCACATATAACGCTATGTGTGGTTCGGGGAGGTGGGGGTGGGGTGTCGTGAATGCATTGACTGGCGTGGAGTTGGGGCACAATCTATGGTAACGTTGTTTGTGTGCAATATATGCAACATTTGTCAACAGGAATGGTAAACCTCTGGAGTGGATGTGTTTGTTGTGATGTCTGTGCGTAACATAAGAGAGGACTCGTTGGCGGAGAAGAGACGACAGATTGAGACGAATCCGTGTTTTGAAGAGCAGAAGAAATCTTTGAGTTGTATTGAAGTGAACTCCAAAGACACCGATCAGTGCTTCCGTGAGATCCTAAACCTGAAGATTTGTCGCACTTTTTGGTACGAAATCCAGAAGTTTCGCCGAAACCATAACATTGAACCCATTCTTCCGGAGCCATCGGAAAGGGATCGCATGAAAGCGGTTTACATGAGTACCGGAAGTCTTAAACCAATCTTCGCTGAGATGACGAGAGACTATAATTTGTGATTCAATTGATGACTGTTTAAGACTTTTAGTGATAATTAAGTGGAAAATGTTTCACAAACTGTCGAAACAGATGGTGCGGAGGGTGTGGACAATGAGTCCGATGGCGGCTGAGTTCAATCGCGTCAATCCAAAGCCACAATCATTTCCGCGATTCTTCGAGCAGAAGACGGGTCTCTTCGGTCATGAGTTGCTGTCAGAGCCGTCGGGTTTCTATCTGTTCCGCGAGAACGCGATCGTAGAATCGGATCGACTGGTGAAGGAAGCGCTGAGTCCTCACCGCCAGAGAAAGATAGTGGAAGTGTTGGACCAGTTGTCCAACTGTTTGTGTAAAGTGGCGGATATGGCAGAGTTCGTCCGCATCGGTCATCCCTCCCAACGGTTCGGTCACTCAGCAGAAGAGGCCTCCATTGCCATCAGCACTGAAGTCGAGAGACTCAACACAAACAAAGCCTTATATGAGTCGCTTCGGGAGGTGTCTGAAAGGGGCGACCGGTTGGCCACCAATGCGTTGGACGAGTATGTGATGAAACTGTTTCTCTTTGACTTCGAGCAAAGCGGTATCCATTTGGATGAAGACAAACGCAAACTCGTCCTCCAACTCAATCAACACATACTACACGTGGGCTCCTATTTCATGAGCAGTACCTCTCAATCCAGAACTGTTCCCAAATCGAAACTTCCCGAAGAAGTTCGCAATTGTTTCCATTCGGATGGCGATTATCTAGTGATCACCGGTTTGTACAACGACTCGGACAACGAATTGGTGAGAGAAGCCGCTTATCGTGTCTTCTTATATCCGGACGAACATCAGGAGAGTCTTCTGCAGGAACTGCTGATGTCTCGCCTCAAATTGGCACAAATCTGTGGCTTTGAGTCCTACTCTCACCGCGCAATCAACGCCAGTATCGCTAATAATCCGGAAACCGTTTGGGAACTAATCGATTGCATAACTGATCGGTTGAGACCTTTGGCCGAACAGGACTTCAGAGAAATGCTTAAACTGAAGACTTTGGACAACAAATACGCCAAAAGTGTGAAGTTATGGGACATCCCTTTCTATACGAATCTGTTTAAGCAAAAGATGTTCAGTCAGGACATGAGTCTCTGTGCGCCATATTTCTCGTTGGGTTCGTGTATGGATGGACTCAACACTATATTCGGCGCCTTATTTAACACTAAACTTGAAATATGTGACCAAACGGTAGGCGAGAGTTGGCACCGGGATGTCATCAAACTCTCTGTCATCGACTCCATCACAAACACAACATTGGGTTTCATTTATTGTGATTTCTTTGAGCGCTCCTCAAAGCCTCACAACGACTGCCACTTCACTATTCAGGGCGGCTGTCATCTGCCCGACGGCTCCTATCAGTTACCAATCGTTGTCCTCTCACTGAGTCTACCGAACCCAACACAACAGACCCCATCACTACTGACCCCTCATATGGTGGACAACCTGTTCCACGAGATGGGACACGCAATGCACTCAATGCTGGCCCGAACGCCGTACCAACACATCACTGGCACCCGTTGTTCCACAGACTTGGCTGAAGTGCCGTCCATTTTGATGGAGTTCTTTGCGTCCGATCGACGAGTTATCTCGACATTTGCCCGACACTACCAGACCGGACAACCCATACCCCAGCATCTGCTCAATGTATGGCTCGACTCGAAACGAGTGTTTATGGCCAGTGATCTTCAGTCACAGGTATTCTACTCAGCCTTAGATCAATCATACCATAGCTCTAAACCATTGAGAGATCTGAAGAACACAACGGAAGTGTTGTCACAAATTCAAAACCATTACTACAGTGTGCCGGCGGTGGCCAACACTGCCTGGCAGTTGAGGTTTGGCCACTTAGTCGGTTATGGCGCCAAATACTACTCATATCTGGTGTCCAAATCTGTGGCCGCAAGCATTTGGCACAAACTGTTTCAAAAGGACCCGTTCTCGGCGTCCGCCGGACAGCTCTATAAAGAGGAAGTCCTACAACACGGCGGAGGAAAACCCCCTAAACTTATAGTCGAAAGTGTCTTAAATGAAAGTATTTCAGCCAAAAGTCTGTCCGATTCTCTCATCGATATTGTGTTGCAATCATCCGAAAGACATATTCATTCAAATAGTGATTGAATCTGAAGTTTATTAAAAGTTTATATTGTATTTATCGTTAGAAATAATTTTTAAATAATAAATATGTTTAGTATAGTTTGTATAAATTATAATTTATTATCAAATAATACAAATTGTTTTACAACTAAATTTCAAAATAAAAAAATTGTTTGAAATAAAAATTTGAATACATCTGAGATTTTGAGTATTACTTCAAATGAAAAATATTTTATTGAATTAGAACTGAATTCTAATCATTTTGTTAATACAATACTTTTGAAATGAATTTGTTTTGAGCCAATATTTCAATATTTCTTTGAATGCATTCTAATCCTTAGTATTTATAATTATTTATAAAATTAATTTATTTACAAAACAAATTTTAAAATCAAATTAAAATACACAAAAGTATTTATAATCAATATTCGTATTAAAATAAAGTAAAACTAGTAGAAATCATATGAAAATACAAGTGTTTGTAAAGTGTGTGAACACAAATCAGTAAAAAATATTTGGCTATTGAGCACCAAATGAAACAAATAACTAAATCCATTAAAAAACACAAACATTTCAATAATTTAATTTTGCGATAAATTGTGAGTAATTTTGTTCTCGATTATGAAATATAATTAAAAGGTTACGAAAATCTTTCGATTCATTCAAAGATATTCTCGTCAATTATTTTCGAGAGTTTAAGTAAAGTATTGAATCAAAAAAGTCTATTCATTTATATTTCAATGAATGGAAAAAAGTCTGAAAAAGCAAACTTTGAGGTCTGAAAAGAGTTCATCCTTTCGTACAATATTATGAAATACTTGTGCGACACATGACATGACATAACATGACATGCAATTGAAATACAAGTTATTCCCGTATTATATGTTTTGGTCTAAAAGAGTCCCTTCTTTTTCTTCTCTTTGTTTTTTCCGTCAAATTGTAATCTAAAGGAAATACATTTAAAACCATTTGTTAGTAATTGTTATGATTTTAATACACAGAATATTCATTCATTTATTTTTAATGTCATCCACTTTAAGGTATTTTGATATTCGTTAGTATTAATTACGGTTAGCACTCAATTAGCGAACACTTTATTAATATAATTAATCACATGAATTTGAAATTAAGTAAAACATAATTGTTTAAAATAAATAATAATAAAAATAAGTAAATAAACAAATGATTATAAACAATATTTGTATCGTAAACTACATTTGGCGGCATTTGTTGGCATTTTGGGATTTATTTCTAGAGATTTTCTTCAAATTCTGGTCACCAGTTGTGACTGAATTCCAATTCAAACTAATTTTAATTGAAATCAATAATAAAAACAAATTAAAAATATAATACAAATAATTCAATGATTGATAGCTTTCATGCAAAATGTTAAGCATTTCTCTTCCATTTTCCTAAAAACGCTTTTTTGCCAAAAATGCGAGAATTTCGATGATTTGAGTTAAGAGTGGACTCTGAGGGCGAGGACGTCATATAATAGCCGTCAATGTAATCCCTAAAATCCATTCAACAAAATGAATTCAATACCAAATCCAATGTTTGTCGCATTAAACGGATATTTAGTGTTAGTTTTAAACCAAAGCAATTAATATTTACCGCATTATCCGCATTAATGGCAGCGTTTTCTATCACATAACTAACAAATCATGCAATTAGACGTTAATTCAAGCACTTTGTCATTTGAGCGAGATCATCTACTATTGATAATCCAATTGATTAGTATTCGGTTATCATTAGTGAATCGTTTATTGGTTTAAGTTTTCATTAACCGAATAATAAACAAATGAATGAAGAGTTTATACCAAAAACCAGTGGATATAAGAAAGCAATTGAAAGAACACATGTCTGTCCACTCACTCTCTCATAGTGTTGTCCAAAGTGTTAACTCTTCTGATCTCTTCCATGTCTTTGGAGATGAGTTCAAAGGCTTCCAAATCTTTTTCGTATGCTTTCCTTCTGTCCTCCAATTCCTGTCTCTGTTGATCCAATTTCTTAATCATATCATCGTTACGACGAGTCAGCTATTGATTGCAAAAATTAGTGTTTTAACAAATTATTTTCAATCTTTAACTTTGTTTACAATTTAACAAATCATATCCTAAACACCATAACATTGCAATTAAACAGCTTTTATTGAATTTAAGCTAAAATTTAATTCTCAACATAAAAATATTCCAATAAATTCTTAGATAAATAAAAAATAACTAAAATTTAAACGATTGTATCTATAAAATAATATTTGACTGACTAGTAAAATGTGATAAAATGATTTGCCATTCAATTACAAATATTATAGAGGACTTCAACAGAATATCTATTGAAAATGAGATCAGTTGTACAACTTGTACGTACGTCTTGCTCGGAGTCCTTCAGTTTGTTGACCTTTTCATTGACTTTCATCTCAAACACCTGTTCCATCTCCGCCTCCATCTTCTTCATCTTCGTCTGATGTTCTTTCTTCTCCTCTTCCATTTGCGCCAAAGGATTCCTTAAGAGTCAGACATCCCGTTAATATGAGTTCATATAACGCACGCAAAGTGTCATTCAAACAATCATTAATAATCAAACAATTAAAGAAAATAATGAGAAAATGTGTCAAAAACTAATGGAAAGACATGCCGTCCCTTCAGAAAGTAAAACAACAAACAAATTGAACACAAAATCCGGATCTATTGAACCCAATCTGTAATCTATTACTTACCAGAACACCATCTGAGAGGTGTTCTTCGAGTTCCTTTGAGAGCAATAACTAACAGATAGTGATATAAATCAGACATAAATAGTATTGGTTTCAAAGTCAAAGTTATAAATCCGCGAATAATCTCAACCAAAATATTAGACTAATTAAGACCAAAGACTTCAACAATTTGACAGATCATTGAACAGACATCAGACTAATAGTAAATAAATAGATAAACGGCTCACTTGTTCGCATCTTTGATCGCTTTCTTGTTTTCGGGTCCAATACCCGTAAGTTTACGGCACCGGAAGTTCTCGTAGTGAACGTTATTAGTCGTGTCCAATAAGTCCAACATATAGGTGCGGATCAGTAGATTCCTGAGGGCAACGAAGTCGCAGTGATCCATATTCTCGACTATCAGTACATCACATATTCATTAGTCTAATGAGCATTCATTTGGTTAACAGAGTGTACGTACTGTCCACACAACCCCAGGGATATTTGCGGCCACGTCTTCGCTCTCCACTCGACTCAATCACGTAATTGCTTCCGACGACAGCGAATGGGATTCGACTCTTCAGTTGCTTTTGAGTCTTTCCGTCTTCTTCTTCCTCGCCTTCAGGAAACTCATAGACTTTGATCTTATTTTGTGTGATTTCGTTCATAACCTGCAGACATAACAAACTGATTAGCAGTTCATACATACAGAGAGCAGTTATAAAGTTCAAAAGTTCAAAAGGCGCACGTTTTTCTTGAATTGAAGACATTCCTCGGGAGTGAGAGTGTCTGCTTTGGCGATGACGGGAATTATGTTCACTTTGTCGTGTAAGTGAAGCATAAACTCGATGTCCAATGGCTTTAGTGAATGACCAGAAGGATAGATGAAATATAGACAACAGTGGACGCGATTGTCCTGAATGTGCGTCCGATGGACACGCGTTTCTGCGTTCAGATACTCTTCATATCGATTTTCAATGAAATTAGTGATCGGTTGCCAACAGTTAGTGTTATCGACGGCGCAGCCAAAGCCGGGCGTATCGACAATCGTCAGGTGAAGGTTCACTGTCTTCTCCTTCAGCAACACTTTAGTGGTCTCGACCTCAACGGTCTTTGTAGCGCGTCTGGAAGGACCCGGATATTCATCGGAGTAGATGTCCGTCAAAAACATGGAGTTCACAAGAGTTGACTTTCCTAAACCAGACTCTCCTGTAAACCAGATTTCAAGTCATTTATAAATTATGCAAACTTTAAGAGCAATGAATACAGACCGACGACCATAAGAGTAAATTCAAAGCCCTTTTTGACGGTTTTCCTGTGTATTTGATTGGGAAGATCGGAAAAGCCGACGAACACATCCGAGTCCTTCGCCAGAACCGGCTTATTATCGTCTCCACGGCCTGAATGCGTCATATTCTCGATGCGATCCCTATCTCTCGACAAATAGATATCTTTAGTGACGGGACTGGAGTTCACGATAGAGTTGGGAGGCGTCGGGTTATCACGAAAGAAGAGATCGCGTTTGGCGTTGAGCTGAAACACAACCGGCTATTAGTCCAACAAATCACTCAATGATTACTCTTTTGAAGGCCTTTAGTTTCATTCATTCAATGCTTTCAATAATTAAGACTTAAGTCAAAGTGTTTGAAGAAAAGTAAATGAATATGAATTGACAGTAATTTCTAATATTTCAAAGAATTGCAAACTAAGTGTAAAACAATATGACATATCCTCTGAAACTACTATTTTACACTCGAAACTCATGTCTCATTATTAGTGTAATTCAAGAGAATTATTTGTATATTCAAACCATAAATACATTACAAATAGGAAAGAAAACATTTTAAGTCAAATCCAAACACAAATTGAATAAAATATTTTCAACGTTCAATTTGAGAGTTTATTTTTGGAAACTTTTTACACTTTATTTCAAAACTCGTGAAAACTCTGTGAAATCAAAAGAGCAATGAATCAGAAAAGATTCGACTCTTTGTTTTGTACAAGAATTTTGAGATAAAAACAGCAAAAATACTAAATACTGATAAACCGATTGTAATTCAAATGTGAAGTGAACCGCAAGTCATGCTTATATTGTATGCGATGGCTATCTATGCCATCACTTGTAAAAGTGTCACAAATTCATAGCCAATACTCACTGATAAGTTCTCTTTACGTGATTCAGGGGAAGGGATCAGTTGTGGGATCTGTGGTGTGATCTGCGGCTCATAAATCTTCTGTCTTTGAGCCAAACGCTCGACTCCGGCGAACCGATACCCCGACCCGCCATAAGTGGGTGTCGTAGGGGTTCGCGCGTTACTCGACTGCGGGGTAGTCGGCGTCGGAGTCGGCGATAAGTCGCGTAAGAATTGCTCCTTAAGTTCAGCCGACTTGAGGACAGGAGTGGGAGAGGGCATCGGTAGTATGGGCTGACCGATATTTATAGTCTCGTTAACGGGTGGATAAGAGGGCGAACTGAGAGGATAGGCATCTCTGGTGGGGGTGGGGGTGAGCTTACGGGCGCCAACCTGTTCCCAACCGGCCACCAGAGTCTGAAAAGCACCCAAATCTTTGGGCACATTTCGTACGGTATTTGAGTTCATATACATATCGATGGGATGATTATAGTATTGAATGACTGCTTCAGAGATGAGATTTTTTAGCACTCGATCCATACATTCGCGATTCAATTGGAGAAATCTTTTTCATACATAAACTCATAAATAGAAACATTTCTGACGACTAATCACACGAATTAGTCAAAGATCTATGTATGGCATCACCAAAGAGTGAGTGACTCGAAGAACTAAGTCTCAGATTTGTTGGATTGAGATGTAAGGCAAAGAAAAAACAGATGTTCACTGAAATAGAGACTGAAATACACGAATAGATGAGTGAGAAGTGGTCTCCACGAGAGACACAAGCGATCTGAGCGTCTAATGGATCGCAACTCTCGTCTATAAGTGATGGCAACTGAAAGCCTGAGTCGAGCCGTGAATACATGGCATCCAATCGTTACAATTTTCTACACATTATCTCTCAAAACATATGCATCGTCTCTATACTGAACATCATTCGGGAAATCAATGACTTATACAAATCATTTCAATACTTATATTGGCAATGGATTTGACATCAAACTAATATTTGATGTCTGTTTGTATGCAAAATTATATTACATAAAGACATTAAAACACATTATAAGAGATTAATGAATGCAATAAAAGGAATTAATGGAGGAATTCGTGTCATTCATATCAGCTCTTAATCTATAAACAAATATTAAGTAAAGCACTAAATATGGTTTATATTCATATAATTTATTTAAACATAGACTGTTTGTCATCTGTGTTTAACAAATGAATACATGTTTTCTACAAAAACAAGTAATTAATCAAGCAATTCCTCTCATTTAAATCAAAACACAATGTTTGCATATAATATAAAATTATTTTGATTTTTTTCTCATTTATAAAATGCATAATTTGAAGTTCAAGTCCACAGAATTTATGAGAATATATTTTTCCAAATAAATAAAATTCGTAAAAATTATTTAAAAGTGAAACTTATTTTTGTAAATCAAACGTAAAAATCGATATGCTTTTAGAAAAACTACACAATATTTATAAAACAATTTCTATTACAACGTTTAACAACTAATTTTGCACAAAAACATATCGCAAACGGAAATGAGTGACAAAATTAGTTTTTAAAACAAAAAGCATTAGAAAAACGGAAAGAATATAAAAGAGTAGATAATGGATATGAAGACAGAAATGGATTTCATTGTTATGAACAGAAGTGAATCAATCGATCGCAGGTTAATGGAGACAATATATTAACGTATTATTGGTATTCGTTTAACATATCATCCAATTTAATACTAATCAGACATTTAATATATCGTGACTTCATATGACTACTAATATTTAGTCGTTCCGTCACTTCATTACCGGTTGAGACCAATGTATGAATCAATAGAAATGCATTTCATTCTCAACACAATTCCTTGAAAGACAATCAAAGACAGTGACAATCACTTATATCATACACTTTTCTTCAAACAATAGGAAAGCTTTATATCAAAATAAAAACAAAACAATTATTTTGAAAATATTTCAATCGAAACTTGTTTTACAATTCTTGGCCGATATTCAACTCAATTTAGAAAATTTTCATTTTGTTTTGTTTGTATTATTGTTAACCAAGAATTCAATGATAATTATCACAAGAATTTTAATAGAATTCTGTTTTACTCATTGAATGCATGAATTTAATTACAACCAAATATATAGTATTTTTATACATTCTTAAAACACAATTTAATTGAAAATCAATTTTTAAAATGTATGTTTACTTACAGCTGTAATGAATCCAAATTTAATATAATGTTTCGCATGAAAAGAGATAAATAGCCATTAGTTTTCAATACTTCCTTTTATGGGTTTTCATATTTTAAACAAATTATCCAAACATTGTATGCCTTCCTAATTAATTTGTGAGACTATAGATAATCGTAAATAACTTAAATTGTACGGTATTATAAACTCTAGCATAATAAATCTCAACCATTATTAAGAAATTGAACTAAATTTCGACAAATTATCAAATATTTCTAATAATATTCATAAATCTAATGAAAAGTTAGTATTGAAGTGAAAAGATTGAAGTGTTGTAAAAGAGGTAACGAATAGATTCATGAATCCTAATAAGTGTTGCAAATGGTGTTGCAGTGAGACTGGGGTCGGGGTCCGACTCACCCGCATAGCGTCGGGAAGTATAGCCGCTTTCGTAATCAGTGGTCGCTATTAATCAGAGGAATATTGTATAAGAGTTAGCATTAGATTAAAGTTATGATTGAGTTTACATTCAGAGCATACGATTTGATTAATAAAACATTTATTTCAAGCAAATTAAATCATATTTATGTATGCGTTGGTGGCAAGCATTACACTAAATGATTAGAAAATATGATAAAGCAATTAGATTTAATAAACTTATGTAAGAAATGAGCAAAATTTGTCATTTAATATGGATTACAATGAATTAGCGGTAAATTTGTCAGATTTGAGTTCAACACAAACCTCTATATAAAGCGCTTAATCAGATCTGAAGGTCTAAAAAATGATGGATCAATTAGGTTGCTATTTAAGGCTTTGATTCAATTTCAGTGTGTTTTGGAAATCATTTTAATTGAATCAATAAATACAAAATTTGAGCAATTTTTGCAAATATAAAAATTGGATACAAATGAGTAAAACACTCCCACTTTTGAGGTGAATTCAAAATCAATGGTAAATATCGATCGGTTTTGTGAGACTATGTCTGGAGAGGCCGTTACTGAATGAGTGGTGAACTCTATATTACATAATAGTGTCTACAATGCCATTAAACCACTCATTTATAACATGTTATAAAACTTTTAATAAACTATTAAAAACCAATTTCAAAACTATTAGCATCGACTTTGAAATTAAAATAGACATCAATTTTCTCGTAATTATATTATTCGTTAAAACATTTTAGAAAAGCATTAAATATAACATAAAAATAGACACATAGTATACAAACAAAACAAATTAAACAAAATACCGGCAAATAATCATAAAAATGTTTAACAAATAAAATTACCCTCATCATTCTTGTCAAACAAAACAAAAATATTCCGCAAAAAAGTCACGATTTTTATACAAAAAATACAAAATATTTTTAAAGTCTTAAAAATATATTATTTATACAAAAGACCTTATTTTAGATAAGTTTTAGTCCAAAGTTTGTAAGAAATGAATGAATAATAGATAATTAAAATATTGAGATATTCTTAAGGGTTTCCTATCTTTAATCAAAACATTTGTTAATAAAGTAATTGTTTTTGAAATACAATCATACGATAGGATGTGTCCGGAAATCCTATTATATTACAAAATCTTCTTAATTATAAAACACAATTACATTAAATAGTATTTTGAATGCAATATAAAGTCTCATATTAATAAACAATTGTTTATAAAAAGTTTTATTCAAATTGCAATGAAATCTATTCACAGCAAACATATTAATATCAGTGTCTGGAAGTGAAATAATTATGTTTTTATGATTAGATTTGCATTTAATATAAATATTGTTATAACAGTTAAGTTGATGTCAATTGAAATTAATGATAAAAATGTGTCAAAATATACTAAAACTTAAAAGTAATAAATGAATAATTAATTGAATGAATACACGAATGCAAAAGCAGTAAATAAGTTATAAATCAAATGAAAAGTTTTTGTAAAACTTTAAAATACATTAAACACACAAATCAATAAAAATAATCAATTATTTGAATGAATAATAATTTAAAGCAATTGTGAGACAAATGAATGAATGAATGAAACTTTCATTACTTTATGAAAGACTGTTGAATTGAAAAAGTATAGTATTTTTGTTTGTAAAAGCGTTTAACAAAAAGCATTCAACGACTATAACAAGCATTCAATGCATTACTGATTAAAACAATGACTCAAACATTGAAACAATTAATTTGTATAAAACTTACCATTTTTGTGCATTTCTCGACGGATATCTACTGGAAAGTGGTGTCAACACAATGGAAACACTTCACAATGAGATGACACTGATGAGTGATAAATTGGTTTTGAAATGTAAAAAATCAAAATTCAAGTTATGATCAAAAATAATGACAAAAAGAGTGTTGAGTTGAGTCTCCGGGAGTCATATGCACCACAAGTCTAACGCCTGGCGTTCATATCAATGGCGCGCACTCTGTATCCCTCCCTATCTCTCCCTTGCATTGCATTCAACATTCAATACCATTGCATAGCATAGTATAGCATCCCATCTCAGACATAGAGTAGAGCTATAGCTTACAAAGGGATGTATTGCATATTGCCGTCAATGCCTCCATCCCTCCCTCCCTTTCCCAACACTTTGTTTGCATTGAATCCACATTTCTATCATTTCTATGCCACTATCACATGCATATGACTGTGTGAGCGCTCGTAAGCCTTGGCCCTACATATCCTCCAATTTTCACAAATGTTACAAAACTTAAGACCAAATGTTAGCACATTTGTCGCCTTATTATAGCTCTTGTTTTCGTTACTCATATCCGAGTTATAAAAACAGATTTACTTCTGTTTAATAAACAACACGTTTTGCTTAAATGATTGCATATATCGATGCATTCATTCATCAAATGTTGAGTCGAGTGAAACGATTCCTAAGAAAATATACTTCACTCCAAGTTTTTCACACAATCTTTCATTGCAAGCAAACATTGAGTTTTTCACATGTTTTGCACAACTTATAGGAACTCCCGGAGCCCTGAGATCTCCATCTCGAGCACTGCATTCAGATAAAACAGTTCAGCAGTTAATGTCTAAAAGTTTGAATAAATACCCAAATTCTTGGTCAAAAAATATTGATTTAGTGTTGAAATACATGTCAAAAATAAGGGAAACAATTGATTTGAAATGTCTTTATTGTCGACTCGTATTAATAATAAAATATTAATAAATCTTTGTTTTATTTATACTTAAAACTAGTATTAATAGTACTTAACGGCCGAATAAATTGGAAAAAATGAAATTCTAATACAAAATAATGATAAATAGATTTTGTTAAAACGGTATTCATTTCTCTATTCAATAGTAAAAACGTATTAAATTATAAATTAATTTGTTTTCAGATAATTTGTTATTTCATTTTTTCGTCATTTCTTGTCTTAAAATAAAATTCATACAAAAATTCAATAATTTGCTTGTTTTTCGTGTCATTTCTTATGTGAAGACTATTTTAAGAAGCTGTACATCAATTCAACACATTATTCATCATTTTATGAAAAATTAAAATTGTATTGAAATTAAGTTCATAATTCAATTCACATTAATTTCAATTCACTTATCGTATCTAATCGTATGAAACAAATAATTATTGAGTTTTTTAAGTTCACAATAAAGGATAGAATCGCGTTTTCAGTGTTTAGTCACAAATGCCTTAATATATCGCCTTATTATCAGTAATTTGAATGTCATTAAAAATTTTGCTTTTCATATAATCTGTTTTAAATTGAGTTTCAATAGGAATGGATTTAATATAATATTACAATCAATTAATTAATTATCCGTTCATTTGATGTCTAAACAAGAGATGACTATAAAATTAGTTATTAAATACATTGATTACATTAAAAGGCGGTCCCCTCTGGGGGTTGACTTAATTTCATGTTTTCTTTGAGAGTCATCGCACGTCTCAGCTCTTGTAAAACAGTCTTAATCGAGTAGTTCCGCTGCCAACGCGACAGCACCGGTAGAGTACGTCTGTCCACCTGTCAAACAGTGAGTGAGTAAGTGAGTCAGTCAGTCAGCCAGTCAGCCAGGACAACACCCATGGCGTGCGAGCCCACAGTACATACCATTCCTGTGGTCTCATTGATTCCGGTCATCTTAATCTTGGAAATAAACCTCACGTTTGGCGGGTCGTCGGGATAGTTGTGACCGCATTCAACCTTAAGACTATAGATCCGGTTCTCGTAGGGCGTCTGAAAGGCAACACACGGTGAGCGACATGGATGTGGTGGTGGTGTGAGTGGTGGTCATACCCTTGGCGGTCCGATGATCATCCCTGTCCAGTGAGACAAAGTCATGTCCGAGTCGTCCTCGAGGCCCCAGGAGATGGTGCCGTCGCCCACCCCCTTCTGACCTTGCTCCAACTCCTCCAACAGCCGGAAGTTTCGGGGAATCACCACACCTGCCAACACACACACGTTAGTCATCGGTGGTAATCAGACACCACTTCAACCGCCAAATCCAAACAATTATCGCATAAAATGGCGAATCAATTGTTTTCACCACTGATTGCATGACTCATCGCCAATACCATGGCGTGGATTGGCGTATGAGGTGATAGTCTAGAGTGTCGGGTGAGCGCCGGTGTCACCGACGGGTCATTACCTGCCGAGTTCGTGGCCATGTCTTCAGTGCGACTGATCTATGGATCACTGGATGTATGTCTCAGTGAATCACTGAATCCAATGCACTCTCAATGCACTCACCATTCAATACACTCACGACATCTCGCGTCGAGATCACACTCTCACGAGTCCGCACCGGCAGTCCATAGCTTTGTGGCCACCGGTCTGTCACGAAAACACATCCAACAACACATCCAACACTTGTACCCATGGCGAATGATCACCACATGCATCGCCCCATCGGTGGTCAGTCAAAGACATGATATAGAAATACATTTCAATTGTCTGAAAGTGAAATCAAAGTTTCCAATCAATGCAAGTGTTGAATGCAATGACAGTACAATCCCTTCACAGCCTTTGGTTTGTAAATAAAGTTTTGCATCGATTTGTCGCTTGAATTGAGTGTCCATTGAATCCATTGAGTGATCGGATGGCGAACCGCAAGAGGAATATCTCATTCGCCAAACCAGAAGAGCCCGACTTCATCAAGAAGTTGAAGGCCAAACACGGCATCACCGCCGGACCCGATGTGGACACCAAGGTTTGTGTCATTTGAGTGGTAGTTGTGGTGATTGACGTGTGATTTGTGCGATGACTGGACAGAGGGAAGTGATGCCAAGAGTAGACTCGGATGACTTGGAGGACAGGGATGAGGAGCAGCCCGTCATTGTGGTCCTCAAAGACGGCGATCTCGATGAGGAGGAAGTGAAGCGAATCACTGACGAGAATCAATTGAAACGTGAATATTATTTGTTGACAATGAGTGCCATTTGTGACACATTTAATGATATATTGGTTTTGAATGGTGTTTGCGATCTCCAGAAGAGGAGACGGATATAAAAGAGGGAAAAATCATTTTCAAGAAACCAGACAAAAGTGAGACCAACGATCAGAATCAGTCGTTACTTAAGAGTAAGAGTGAGAAGGAGTCCATCAGACAAAGACTCCAATCAAATGAGACGAAAAGTGTCCGAAATTCGAGTTTACTTTCGTTTGGGGACGAAGAGGATGATGAAGAAGACAGCGATTGACACATCCATTTGACACTCATTTCTGTGTATTATTTTGTACATAAAATTCTTGTATTCTTTGCTTTTATGAAATAAAATGTTGACTTAATTGTGAAAATGATTAAAGAATATTCTGGAATAGAGTACATTGAATACATTGAATGGGAATTATTTATCAGTGCATGTAATGTATGTTTTTATATAAATTTTATTCAACATTAGGACAAAAGTAATATTTTGTGATAAAATTCTTGAGATGTTTAGTAAATGAGTTGACAATCAGTTTTATAACCGTAAGGAAAAGTTGGCATAAATTAAGTAAAAAAGTTAAGAATAACTATTATAGATGTGATAATCGATTTACATATGAGATGTACCGCATATTTATAGGTTAGAAATGATGTGAAATATTGAATGCAATTGAATGGCAAATATGACTGAATGTCGTCCCAATGGCACCGTTGGCGGCAATAGTGATGGTAAACCCGATAAGCGGTTATTCTGTGTGAGCGCCAAAAGCCGGTTCACACCTCTACTCTAATTATAGCATTTGGCAGTGAATTGTTCACTGAATGAATGACTCGATTCACAATTTCATCAATTAATTTGTATTTGAATTGTCGATTGCATTGAAAATATCACATTTGATTGGGCAGTGAAGGCATTGGTGTCACCACTCAACACATCCACCAAACCATCCAAACATCAAAAGTAAGATTTTTTGTCACATTTTTTGTATTCAGTTTTCGACCTCCGGTTCAATTCAATGGATTGTTAATTAAGTTTTAATTGTTTTATGACTTATTTGTGCCTTTATTTCAATATTGATTGTATTGGCGGTGGTGTTCAAATCGGTGTTCAATGTCATCATTGAATGGTTCACACAATTCACAGATAATAGCACTGAATGTCTGTTTGTATTGAATATTTAGCGCCAAATGTCAGTCCAATTCATTCATTATTCTTGTATTGTGTGTTACATAGGCTTACATTGCATTCACTATACGCTCACATTTTCATCACATTTATTGCATTTTTCAGTGCAATCTAATTAATTAGATTTATTTCTATATTCAAACATGGTCATATTATCATATAATTAGTCACTCAATTCAATGTTTAATATATTACTCATAATTCTAATGTTTTAAAGTCCACTTTTGATAGGCCTAAACAAATTGATCATGTAACATTAACACAATGAATTGACTATCAATTTATAAAGTCTTAATTTAATTATCAAATTAACAAAATAAACATTTATTGTCTACTCTAACCATAATTGAATTGACCCTCATTTTGTGTATACTGATAGTTCACTGATAATAAACTTGGTGAATTCATTATGAAACGTCAATTTCTGTGTCTATTGTCACGAATCTTTCAATAGTTTTTTGCTTTTGTGTTAAGTTTCACATGTATTGAAGAATAATGTGAATAGTGTACTGAATATTGAGAAACTTTATTCATTATAATTCTCTGTAAATCATTGTCTCATTAATCAATAATTTAAAGAATATTCTAATAAATTCTAATAATTATACTAAAAATTGAAATTATAATACCAAAATGGCTTATAAATTACAAAATCCTTTATAGAATTAATTATAACGTCTAAAGAATGTTAGAAATTATGGTTAAAACAGCATTTCATACATTGAATTGCTTCACAAATCTACCAATTCTTGACATTTGAGTTGCGGCTAAAATGTTCACTTAAAATATATTTGAATTCTTAATACTATTTTAGACATTATTAGTTAAATATACTCTCTTTTAGCACGAATTGTCACATAAATTAAAAGAAATTCTCATTTCATTAGATACTGTACTTGTTTTTGACAACAATTTATTTCAATTGGAGATATAATTCTTAAATGAAACCAAGAATTTTCAATAGACTGTATGGATATCATTAGATTTGTGATTATAATAGTTTTGTAGCTTTAATCTCTTTGTTATGTAATAAAAATAATTTTTATTTAAAAATGTATGTTTAATAATAATTAATGTATTGATTCAATGGAGTCTAAAATATGTCTACAATTATGTACTAATGACTCAAATTAAGAAATGAATTTCAAGTAAATTGTGTTTAAAATGAAATTTGAGATCAATTTGAACGCCATTTGGTGTCCAATACATGAGTGCAGTCTCGCCTCCCAAACAGCCCTTCATTTGTATTGATTAGTCCTGTCTATGACTCCACTATAAACCAGAATTACATCGAAAAAGTGGCGGAATCGCTATCTTTACTCTTTTCTGTGGGCACTATGATTGAGGCTAATGAGTGGCACATGTGATGGTGAGACCCGATATGCGAGTCCATGCAGTGGTCACACAGTGTGTCAACCGATGGCCTAATGCTTGGCCGCCACTGAAGGCAACGCCAGGCAATGAGTGGGTAGTGAAGGGAGCGGTAGAGTAGACGCCACTCTCATAGAGAGCCAGCGATGAGTGGCGTACACCGAGAGACCGACCAATCGCTGGCAGCGTACGAGTGGTATTGCAGTGCGTGAGAGAGAGAATGAGAGAGAATGGGGGGGAGAGGAGAGAGAGAGAGAGAGAGAGAGAGGGCGAGAGAGACGGAGAGAATGGGCACAAACTGAACGCACAGTCGAGTCGAGTGCCGAGTCATCAGCGCTCAGTCACTGCCGACCCCTCTCTCCATGCGATTCAGTGAAGCGATATTCGCCCCCAAACTCAGTACAGCGTTAGAGAGAGACAGAGAGAGAGCACGAGTGAGACGGAGAGAGAGAAGGGGAGAGAGAGAGACACACAGAGAGACATACAGTGCTATAGGGGAGAGAGTGAGCTGCACTCGACTCGACACTGAACTCCAGTGCCAATGAGTGCCAGAGAGAGGGAGAGAGAGCTCGAGGAGGAAAAGGTGGTTACAGTGGAAAGGAGGGCACAGATAGACAGACAGCGCTCACAGGACTGCCATTCATAGGACGCCATCTTAACTGTGATTAAGCGCTCGTCTTATCGTTGTCTCACTCTCTCCACCAATTGATCCCATTTTGTGGTCACTTCTTGTGCTAAACACTTGGCGTCGGTTTTTCGCAACAGATTTCATCTCTTAATTCATTGACTGATCCATTGATCGAGTGATTTGTGCCGGAAATCAGTTGACAATTGCTGTGAAACGTGTATTTGTCGTCATTTGCAGACATAATAATCAACGAATCCATTGAGTGATACGATAATCATGTCGGACGTCGTGCTGGATGTGATTGATTTGGACGAATCCCCGCCACCGCAGGACTCACTTCAAGACAATGGCGAAGACGTGGACGCAGTCATGAGGGATGAGACCAATGGTGAGCTCAAAGACGACGAGTTGAACGACGAAGACCTGAATAATCAAGAAAATCAAGACTCCATTGAAGACTTGGATGACGTCGAGGAGGATGTGCTCGAAGAGGACGACGACATTATCATCAGTGATGACGACGAAGACGACGACAACAGTCAAAGTACAGCCAATTCTGTGTCCAATAAGGTGACGGACAATGGTTTGAGCGCCGGATCGCTGAACAGCTTGGAGGCCACCCCTAACGACTCGATGGACAGCAGTTCTGTAGTGTCGACCCCGAAGGAGACGCCCAAACCGACCGCCGAAGAGCCCACGAAAACGACTTCTTCGGAACAAAATGGCGACGACATTGAAGTGATTTCTGTGACCGAGTCGTCGGACCCGACGAGTGATGCGAAGACCCAACACTTGTTAGATATCGCGCCCGACATGAGTGACGAAGAGACAGGTTTTCCCGAGTATATGAAGAAAGTGGTGGCGATCGGCAAAAGGATTGCCATCAATAAGAAGACGTGGAATAACATCGACGTCGACGTCAACGACTCCATACTGGACTGTCCATCACAAGTGGTTCCGCTTATGATTCAAAAGCCCAACACTTTCCCCGAAAAGCTTAAAGAAGTGCAAAACGAAACGCAAACCAAATCGGAGGCCAACGCGAGCGGCGTTTCGCAGAACGCGAAGAATATGCTGACAATCGCCGACTTCTACACCAGTTCTGTGGGCAAACTGTTGGTGGGGTTGGGTCTGAGCCGAGCCAAGCAGTGGTACCACAAGGACGCCATCAGCAAAGTTAAGAAACAGATCCGACGCGAGGGAGAGGTCGAGGATCTGGTGGATGAGCTGAAGACACAGCAGGAGTACTACGCGGAGTGTCGGGCGGCGAACAGTTCGTATACATTCCCGACGGATAAGTGCGATCACTGCGACTTCAGGACTGAGTCGAAACTCGTGCTCAGAGGACACATGGCGTTCCCTCACCTCACCTCCCGACGCGAATATAAGTGCAATTACTGTGAGTACATGACTCGCGATCCCAAACAGATAGTATTACACACCCAAGCGCTACACGAGGCCAAGTGTCTCATCGAAATCCCGCCCCAACTCTACGAGTGTCCCGTCTGTCCGTACGAGTCGGGCGTCAAATCCAAAGCCGCCACTCATATAACCAAATGCTTGAAGTTCTTCAACGCCGAGAAACTTCTCAATCTGACCGACGCCTACGACTTCCCGACCATTACTCCTAAACCTATCACTCAGGAAGACATTAAGATATATGAGGCGACACTACAGGCGCTTCGTTTCGCGGCACTCAACCCGCAGACTAAAGTGCCGCACATTCCTGGCCTTCCGACGGGTCTTCAGCACCAGATGCTTCAGATACAGCAGCAGCAGTTGGGTGTGAGAGGTGTTGGCAGACCTCCCAAACAGATGTTACCGATGAACCAAAAGGGTCGACTCATCGCGCCGTCGATGGGCAACCCGTATGGCAACAAAAACGTGTCGCCACAGCTCTACCAAATGCTGTCAACAGTTGGCGGTCACACACAACTGGTTCCCATTCAGAACCGGAATAATTTACAACAGATGAACAAAATCGCGGCCGCGGGCGGGAATGTCATGAAGATGTCGAACTCGAACTCAAATAAACCTAATATTCTGGCGAAGAATAATAGTTCGCCTCAAATGAGACCAAACAACGACAATACGGGCGGTAAGAGCGGAACGTTCGTCATCTGCGAGATCTGCGACGGATATATCAAAGATCTGGAACAGCTTAGGACTCACATGCAGTGGATTCATAAGGTATGTGTCGGACGCATCTGTCGGCGCCATATGTGTTGGAATGGGTTGTAATGAATGTGTGAATTACAGGTGAAAATACATCCCAAGATGTTGGCGAGTCGTCCGCCACTGAACTGTCAGAAGTGTCAGTGGAGGTTCTTCACGGACCAGGGCTTAGAACGGCATCTGTTGGGCGCACACGGATTGGTCACCTCTAATATGCAGGATATGGTGAACCAGAACCAAGACGGCGGGCGCTGTACTATATGTGGCCGAGTCTTCGCCAACAAATTAGTCGCTCATATGAATCAAGTAATGATGACATTGTGTTTGTATTGAATCGATGGTAACTCATGTCTGTTCCCTATTGACAGATGCATAAGATTAGCCTAAAGCCGGCCCACCTGTCCTACAAGTGCACCGTGTGTTCGGCCACATTCAATCTGTACCGGCTGTTTGAGAATCACGTATATATGGTTCATTCGGGTTCAGTGAAGCGCAACGCAGAGGACGGCAGTGGAGGACCCGCTAAGAAGAAGCCGGCGCTTGAAATGACTGCTAATAACGGTATTTCCTAAGACTGTACGCATTTGTCACGTGTTTAACCATTTCTTATGACAACTGTTGTCGTATTGATAGGCGAGAAGAAGTCTGCGGTCAACCACTCGATAGTGTCCGGCAATAAAGTGGTTCTTTCGAGTGCTGTTCACAAAACTACTCAATAATTAGCACTTCATATGTCATCCACAACTCGATTACAATATTAGCGACAATTAGTTTTGAATTATTTATTATTAAGAAACAATATTTTGTTAACGAAAACATAAGTAATTACCGAAATTATCTGATTTGAGAGATCCCTGGCCTTCATGTCATCAAATCAAGAGTTGAGTCCAAATGTCTAATCATTAATACATTAAAGAGATTCTCTAAATGATAAACGATTTAATAGTTAATAAATTATTAAAAACTAAAATATGTTCTCATTTTGTTAACTGAAGCGGACGTTCAGTATTTGTGATACGAACCTCACATTTGGCTAAATATTTCTAAAATACAATTTTTAGTAATTAACTCTAAATCATTCATAAAAATATATACAATTAATAACTTATTTGAAACAATTATAACTTATTATAATGAACACAATATTTCTCATAGTTTAAAGTTTTTGTTTTTTCAGTTGTATTTCATTTGTAATCGAATTAATAATTTACACAAAATATAACAGTTTTTAAATATTATTTAAATTCAATTATGATTTAAATAAAGATAATTTTCAATTTTGCAAAATATTTGTTTATTTAAGTAAACTATTTAACAAAACCGTATGAATTATAATCAATTGAATTCTAACTATATTACAAACACAGTTGAGACTATTAGTCACGGTATTCCGGGTCATTCCGAGTCATTGTTTTCGGCCACAAATGTTTTGATGCCTTCAGAGATCACTCTTTTGTTGACCCCATCTTTCACTAGAATACTCGTCACTCCTTTGGCTTTAAGATCTCTAATATTCCTGATCTCGTCGTCGAAAAAGATCATTTGAGACAATCGGACGCCACTGTCTTTGTGGATGCGATTGAAATGAGTTGTCTTACATCCGGGATATATCTGCTTATAAGTGAAGTATTTATTCCAATCAAATAAGTCCAACAATTGTTCCGCTTCTTCAGTGGCTGAAGTCCTTTAATCATAACAAATGATTTAATGAAACACTCAAACAAATAATGAACACAAACCGAGAGGCGATTCCTAATGTATATCCCATTAAAGACAAGGTTTGCAAGACCTCAGGAACTTCTGGATAATACTTGACTTTCTGGCCATAAGCGTCGACCACTTTTCCATTTCTGTTTTATTAATTAATTACCAAGATCATTAAAATTGTAAAATAAATTATTTTTGTTGAAAATTGAAATTCTTCATAAATATTGAAATCCTATTAAAGTTCTGAACAAATGGTCGGCAAATGGATTCATACCTAATGAATGTCTCGATAGTAAGCATTAAATCATTTTTATTCATTTATTTCACTCTTTTGTATATAAATTGAAAAATATTTTTAAAAAATAGTTTTAAGAAAAAACTCATTTGAAAAGAGGGCTGGAATTGAGTGATGTGTTGATTAATCAATGGATCTCTAATTTATTACACCATTGGATGGCATCCCATATAATGAGCGCACGTCTTGTGGATTGCAATCAATTTCTCTAATATTGTATTAAATGCTTTTCAAACCAAATATGATTTATTGGACACAACATTACTATGAATTCAATTGCCGAGAATTGCTCACAAAATATATTCATTTCATGAATCCATTCAACACTACAATACTATTTGCAATGAATTCTTATGAATACAGTATTACTTTATAATTGATTCATATATTGATATGAAATTAAATTGATTTAAATTTATAATTAGAAAACATGTGAAGATTATTAGCTATGTGAATTTATAATTAGAAACTTACTGATCGGTACGAAAGGGTGGTGTGACGTGAGTGTCCACCCAAAAAGGCCATAGGGTATAATCTGGGCAATCACACAAACATTAGCAGGCTCCTATTATATAATATTAGACATACATATATGGTAGCTTACATACATACAGTAGCATACATACATACATGTATGTCATATAAATCAGTGTATTTATTATTACCTAAATCAAAGACAATAATCTTGAGGTTATCGACTTTATCTTTGAGGTAATCCATGGCAGATATGATGGCATAAAGCGGGAGATATGTTGTGATGGATGGCAATGAGTGATGCAATGACTGTCAATGCAATGCATTCACACAATGTATGCAATCATTGAATCACTGAATGTATGGTTACGTCAATAGGAGTGTTGAGCGCAAAGTCAGACTAAATGACTGCAAACTTATAGCGAAACTCACGTAAAGTGAAAGCAAAGCCTAATTTGATAACTAAATAGCGTTAGACTAAGTGTTGAATGACTTTTGTTGAGAAATGCATTGTTTTAGTCTATTAATGATATAATCTTTGGTTTGTTGTCCAAAATAAACACTGGGATTGAAAGTGTGGCCTAACTATGCGTTCATAATATGAATGAACAATTGGATGGCAATAGTGTAGTGTATGTATGGATGTATGAGTTGAGCATACATAGTATGAAAAGTGGTTGGATTTGTGTGAGGCTGGAGTGGTTGGAGTGGAAGGACAGGTAGTTCTGCAGGTTCTGTACATGCGATGAATGCAATGAGCGCTTATTCAACGAGGCGTACACTCCATACCATACCTGTTGGGAAAAAACTGACAAAAAACTTGACGTTAGGCTCTCATATAGGATTGAACATTGAGGTGAGGTTTAGGTAGGTTTGGTAGGCTGTATGTTGCAACAGGTGCAACAGGTAGGCTGTATGTTAAGGTAGTTGTCGGGCATTTTAACATAGCATAGCTCTGGGCTGTCATACAACTGGGGGACCGACTCTCAGGCAAGAGGTTAGTTAGGGCTCAGTTAGCTTTCAGTTGTTTTGTGCACTTGTGAGCTATACTTCTCTTCCCATTCACTCTCATTGCTATCATATCTGTGCGGCTCTTCTACTCGTGAGGGCAGGTGTTTGTGTCTGTTGTCTGTGTCTGTGTCCACCAAATGGCAACTACAAGATATCTGGTGGTGGTATACGTGGTCACCGCAGGTCTTCACGACGACGACCTCGGCTGCGATGAGGAGGAGACCGTTCTCTTGGCGTGGGTGGTGGTCGACCAGACCAATGCCAAAGTGAGTGTCCAGACCTACCATTCCTACCATTCCCTTCCAGTCCCATCACATTCCCCTACCATTCCCTGCCATTCCTCACCACAAATTGCAAAACACTTGTCATAACTTCACAGCGAAACTCAATCTTTTGGCTCTCAATCCAAAAGTTTTTGTAAACTTTTTCAACGAAACGCAATATTCAGACACTTGTCATCTGAACGCAAATCTGTCTCTAGTTTTGTGATCTTTGATTAGTTCAGCGGTTCTGACCGTAAGATCTGTGATATAAGTGAGCGAATGGTCCGTCAAATACTCGCCAGACATGAGATGCCAGACAATCGCTTTTTTGTGGTCTTTTTGTGGACGCAATCAGTTTTGTCTGTTTTGAGTGTCTGATTGTGACAGTCGGTGACAATAATAATAGAGTGCAATACTATTCAATACTATTATACTATGCATACAGTTGTATAGCAATCGTACGTTTGCTGTGAATCTCAGTTGCAGTCCATCCCTAACTCATTATAAGTTGCTATCTGTTGGACACGACTCTCGCTTTCCACTCATTATTATGACACTCAGTCTGTACTCTATTATGATATCATATGATATACACCACTGAAGGACAGGATATTTATGAAAACTCTCATCCTTTTCAATATACTGTACTATTATCTCACGACTACCTGTAGTGCACTCAATGGCTGTCCACTTATAATAATTATATAATTTTAGACATTTGTTGCTGTATTTTGAATTACATTGCACTGCACTGTATACTATACAGTGTTTAGTGTACACAGAGTTCACAAAAAAGAGTTATTATTATTATTCAATAATTAGACATAAGCTTGATAAGTATTTGAAAAGAAAATCAAATTGTGACATTTTGTTTTCAAATGGCAGTTGTTTTGTAAAATATAATTTATATCTATTCTTTACAATTATAAAAATATATTAAGTATTCAATACGAGTGCAATGATTTTTCCCATCTCTGGGCCTATCTGTGATTGTATAACCCTGATAACAAGTTATATTCTGGTACACAGTTTGCTGCATTGCATATACGGTGACAGAGACCAAGGGTGGGAAACGCTGTAAATTGAGTTTAAACCCATACTTTTGAGTTACCTTTTAATGTGAGCCATAAGAGAGAACAGGTATACAAATCGACTCCATCTAAGAATCTTAGGCTCCCATAGACTCGATGTTTATATAATAACGAAAGTAATAGCGAACGCCCTGTGCTTCACATAATAGGCCCTATTTTTCACCAAAACACGTAAAAACTAATGAATTTCAAAGTTTTTTTTGTGATTAAATACTTTGCAACGAATTGCATATAAAAATCTTTTTTGGTTTGTTGCAAACAATTCCTGAATAATAATAAAATCTGATTATTATTAGCCATAAATGATATGCGAACTCATAAATCACTTATAAAAGCAAAAGCTGTTGAGAAATATATGATCGTTATTGTGATTGAATTATTGTTTGTCAGACTCTGTTATCCAAAACAAACTTCAAGACCACTCAAGAAGTACTTAAATGTCGTGGAATAGCCCAAAGCTAATTGCTATCTGTATCTAAGACTGCATTTTTTGCTCTTAAATATTGGGTCGCTTTCGATGAAATAGTGAACTGTTTTAGAGTTGACTTCGATTAGCGTTTTGAAGCCAAAGTTATATACGATATGTTGATCTCGACTCTCATTAGAGTCTCGCAACTCATTAAAGAGGTTTTCAAAAATTTTCAAACCAATTGCTGACAATAACACTAACTCTTGAAAGCAAATTGTGGTCAAAGAACATGACTTTTATTTTCGGAGAGATTTTGTCGACAAAAAAAGCGTTTAAGTAGTTTTGTGACCTGAGCTCAGATCCAGAAAAAAATATTTATGTTTTAATATTTTCTTGTTATCTCCAAAAGAAGATAAGAATTACCTTAAGGTAAATAAGGCATAGATATAGTTATATTAATGCAAATAGCATTACATCAACGCAGACAAAATCATACATACTTTGACTCTCCCTTCCCTTCGTCTCTCTCTCTCTCTCTCTCTCTCTCTGTCTCTCTCTCTCTCTCTCTCTCTCCTGACTGTGCATTGAATGTCTTGTCTATGGTATGGTATCGTTGGTTGAGGTGTAATGCAAATGAGTGGTTTGTGGAGAAAACGAAAATATCATAAAAACAAAGTGCACAACAAACCTAAACTCATGTAATTTAAAACAATTAATCTCTGTCTCTGTCTCTCTGTCCCAAACACTCGCCTCTAATCCTCTCCTTATTTTTGCCAACACTTGCCCTAAACTCTCCAAACGCTGGCCATACCTGTGCTCTGCATCCAAACGAATCATTATTTAATAAATAAGCAATTTCTCGACAATTACCCAAACATAGCATTACTTGAATTTATAAATGATTTGAGAGTTTCTCTGAAACTGATTTTATAGTCAAACATAACATCTATTGAATGCTAATGAATGTTATCGAGTAGAGCCTGGAATTCAATATAAACTCAAAGCAACACTTTATTCAATGAATTTTATCCGAAAGCAAATAGTTTTTATTATCACTTGTCTTAAGTAATGACTTCTCGTTATGTCATTAAAGATATTTATAAAATAAAATTTTCAAATAAATTGTGGCAAAAGTTCATTGATTTGTTCGATCGAAAGATATTAAAACTTTTTATTAACATTCAAATCAAACACTGTTTTGCATATCTGAAGGAGTTTTGGGCTTTGAAATTATAGACCGACAAAAGTAACCTAAAGTAATAGTAATAGTAATAATAATAATAATAATAATAATATTGTGAGACTCACGATGATCTACCGATGCAATTGTCAATGTCTTCGTTAACAAATACCTTAACTTAATGTCAAAGACCTGAACATAATTGTGAATAACATTTCCTCCGCCATAGACAGACATAAAATTGTTAAGCACTGTATATATGGTATGAAAAGCAACAGAAAAAAATTGGTGAATAAATTCTCGCCTAAACGCCAAACAAGTGATTCTGTATAAGACAACAGACAACTCGTTGCGAAAGTGTTTTTTAGGACTCAAACTCTCGAGTCCTTAAGAAAAGCCAAAGTAAACACCGAAACAATAACTCCGGCTATCATTAGAAGCGCTGTTTAAACAATCCTTTGTTTGAAAAGTTATCGAAAAAAGAAATACTATTTTGATGTTCAAAGAGATTTGAAAGCAGAAAACTTATGACTAATTTTTGGTCCATAAACTCGAAGGTGTTTTGAAGTCAATATTTAATGAATGAAACCCACGTTTTCTGCACAATCTCTCCAAAAGTATGAATAACAAGCGTCTGAGACAACATATTTGTCAAGATTTCTATACTAAACTCCCTGGACACTCAGTAGGATCTGGGTGCTCTGCAAATATAAATAATGTTTTTTGGCGTTTTCCCACCAATCAATTGACAATCGATAGACTTTGTTTGCTATATAGCCCTCATAAAAACAAAATTTATCTCTTTTTCTATACAACTGTAGCCTTAAAAGTGGCCAAAAGTCATGAGTATCTTAACCTTTAAAAGCATTATTCGTTACTTATTTTCCCATCAAATACAGTATAAGTTACTCTCAATTAATATGATTCAAAGACTTTCACGAAAAGTGACAAAAATTTAAAGTTAAAAAGCACAGAATTTCACTTTAAATGCATTTTTGTCGTGATATGAAAGAAATACTTAACTTAAAAGGTTTTTTACGTTAGATTTCATTGTAAATAAACGCTAATTTATTGGTTTGTTTTGCAATTTATGGTTTGCTTCCATCTATTCTGGAGATTGAGTCCAAAAACCAGAAACGATTACATTATTAGACATATTTGTGAATCATATACTCTAACGTAATGTGCAATAAATTGTGATTACAGGTGGTGGCGGTCCATACCAATGTGGTAAAGCCCCGGAGCGCTGATGTCAATGAGAACATACTGTCCGAAGTCGCCAGAAATAAGTACGGCCTGACAGAGGAGATGATCAAAAACGGTCAGCCCTTAGAGAATGTGCTCGAAGAGGTAATTGAATTTCTATTTTCAAATACAACACTTATTTTATTTGACAATTCCTGTAGTGTTCCCTAAATAGTGAACCATTAACTCTAAAAACGCCTTTCCTTTTCATATACTGTACTTCTCGTCTCTCTTATCGTTATTTCTCTCTTTTAATTGAAAGCAATATTAAAATAATCTTTATTTTTGTCTAAACTATTATTATTGTTATGAAACAAAACAAAAATAATTGTTTTCCTGTCTTCCAGTATTGCATAACAATTGCATTCAAACGTCTAATACCTGTTCTGTTGATTCTGTTGACTCTATTTTCTCATATCATTTGCACATTAAGTCTGAATGGAAGACAAGATTCACTTCTTTCTAATTATTCCTCTCGTCTTCACTCACTCTCACTCTCCTCTCAATTGTTATTAAGGTTTGCCTTCACTTCACAATCTTGTGAACCCCTCGCACAACACAAACATATTCTCTCTATTCTCCTATTTAGACGACTTTCCCCTCTCAGACTACCTGAGCTTTCGTGACTGTACTGCCTTTACATCAATATTCAAACATAACTTTAAAAGCGAGTCATTAAAAGTTTAACAAAAATCTTGAATCGTTTGACAGTTGGATCAGTTCGCAAAGGCCAAGCTGTCGAGCGAAACCGGCCGTTCCTTCCACCTGATCACTGACGGACAGTTACACCTGAGACAAGTGCTTCATCCCGAAGCCTCCAACAAAGGCATACCTTTACCTGAATATTTCAATACATTCTATGACTTACGCAAAGAATTCAGAAAGTTTTACCGAAACAATGACATTCAGACCATCGATGATATCATTAATTGTATGATTCACTTATCATTTGCATAACATTTCTGCACCTATTTTAGAGGATTTATTCTAATTATCATTTCATTTATTCATTCAAAAAGATTTATGTATTGAAGGCGACGCCTCAGCCGACTGTGCCGTACAAAAGGTTCAAAATATGGCACAAATCATCATTAGACTCATCACTGATGGTAAGTCTCAAGACCAAGACATGACATTCTTCTGCGAACCTTTTCCAACCACTTGTGAATGAAATTCTAGTCCATCAACCCTTCCCTTCAAATATCAGACAACTATTTATTGAACTCTCTCTCTCTCTCTCTCTCTCTCTCTCTCTCCTGACTCTCTGCCGTCTCAAAGATTGTCTTGTGTTGAGTTGATTAGAAGTCCAGAACCCAAATACACAGAAATCAGTGCTTTTGACTGATGTGAAGATTGGCATTGGAGAGCACCGGCACTCTAGTCGTCAATTCCTAATTCCTATGGTTATTCCTGCGGACATATCTGACTGAATACCTCTAAAAATATTTGATTTTTGAAAAAAGGAAAAAATTGTAGAAAAAACTCGTCGAACAAGTTTTGATACATCAATAGTCTATAGAATAATGCAATCAATACATAAGAACTGATGAGAGATTTCTATGAAATGTTTGTCGAGTCTCAGAGAAGTTGACGACTAAATGCTAACTAAAGTTAGGGTCAAAGATATGTTAATTATTACCGCAAAAGAATGCAAAAATTCTTAGCACTTATGCCCTTATATTTTAAATGGACTTCACTTTCAGTTTATAGCATTTAAGTGACAATATTTGCGATAAGAGTTTACTTAATGAAAGCCTTAAAAATGTTTTTACATAAATACCTGTTGTCTAACAATAAACGACAAAATAATATTCTCTATTTATTTCTCAGCTTATTTTTCTCATAACCTATTGTTGCGAAACATTTGTCGGACTTGTATTTCACTCCATTCACTAGAAAATGACTTAAAAACTCATTTCTTTGACTATTAATCTAATATTACATTCAATTAAATGAAGTGAATACTGAACACTACACTACAAAATAGCAATCATTATCGGAAAGGGAGAGATAGGGGAGAGGGAGGGAGAGACTCAGTGAATGAGTGAAAGAAAGCGTTTTCACGTAATAACGAGTGGTAAGAAAATCTCCGAAACATTGGATTTGAATAATAAAAGAAAAAGTAAAAGAAGAGAAACAACTGTTTTCTTATCGCTTCAGTCTTTGAAAAACTTTTTGTTTCAATTGTTTCGTTGTTTAGGGTTAAGAAAATTCGGGTTTTATTTTAGTTCATTCGCTTTTCAACTCTCGGCTCTCAGATATGTATTGCGAAAAGTCTCAGTCGACATCCCATCCCCTAAAGCACTAATACCTGAATCACGAAATTGCATAACAACTCAAACAAGTATTACATTCTATGCCTCCGAGACATCGTCGGAGCGCATCGTTATTCTCATAGTTTAGTCAATACTTCAGTTCACAATTCAAGTGCTCAGGACAACAACCCGGCTCTCTCTCCATACCCCTCTCCCCGTTCTCTCTCACTTTTAAGCTCTCTCTCTCTCTCTCTCGCTCTCTCTCTCTCTCTCTCTAATGTAGTCGCGAGCGCTGTAAGGAATAACTCAAGCGATTCCGTTTAGAGTCGGTGCAGCTTTTGTAACAACTTTTGCCTTTCGTAGTGAAGTCAGTGAAAGGGGGAGACGGGGTGTCTGTCCCCCGCACACCACCACCAGCTCTACTCGAGAGCACCACAGCAATGGTTTGAGAGGGGAATCCCATTCCGCCGTAAAATCATGTCTGACTCTGAGTATTGCGAAAATGAGTTATTCTCGACTGCCATGAGTTGTCATGCGATAAGTTATAGTGCCCTCAAGGATAGGCCCAGTATTTCAGTAGATATGAACTAAACCATTATAACAGTCGGTCCCGAACTCTCGTACAGCATAAACAACGTCTACGGCTATACATCCCATGGATTCCCCTATAATTGAAATCTAAATAAATTAAAATTCAATTTTGTTTCAATTTAATGTGATTTCAATACAAATAACAATAATTTTCCGAAACAAATGATGACTTATTTTCCCTGAAATTTCATGTGTTTTTAGAGACACTTTCCCTTAATGACAAATATTTTAGATGAACCTGATGAATTTGAACACATTATTAAATTCATCGGAAATTTATTCACAGATAATTGAATCAAAATTCTTTCAATTGATTCATAAGAAACTGTTTTCAGATATAATTCATAAAAGTTTGTAAAACTTTGAAATACGAACCGGTCTTTCAAACATTCAATTCATACTATTTATTCAGAAATTGAAAAACATTTTTACGCGAAACAACTTTTTTCTTCATTTGATTAATAATTTATTACTGAAAATCTTTTGCCCAAAAAACTCATTTAAAACAATTATTATTAATGCAATACTTCTTATCAAATGACTTCTGTTTGAAATGAAATGACATTTATTTTGATAATTTATTTCTCGCTTTATATTTCTATTTCTTACTCTCATTTCGTGGAAAAGGATTGAAATTTCTTTTCTATCAAAAAGATAAATATATTTATCATATATTTTTCATTCAAAACCTTTAGGACATAAGTTTGAAGGGCCAGAAATAGTGAGCGATAAGTTAGAGCCGGGAATATGGTATGTATTACTAAATCATTATAATATCTATTTTATTAATAGTATCTTTTAATTCATTTTTTGCCAAATCTCTGTGAACTAAAACTCGAGTTTTTTCAGATTAAAAACCTAACAAATGAGTCCAGTTTTCTGTCGTATAAATCCTAAACTCAATAAAGCTTTAGAATCGCATAACAAGTGTTTCTAATATATTAGACCTTAAAAACCCTCGGAGTTAGAGATTTGCTGAACTTATTCATCATTTAGAAGATTATATTTAAGTGAGTTTTAAATGAATGTGTTTTTTAGCAAAAAAGGAAAACGATTTTTTTGAGATACAGTTTTGGAATTTTGCTGAAAAAAGTTTTATGACTTGAAAAATTAGAAACAATAAAACTAAACGTTAACATCAATGGCTTTTTAGACAAATTCCTTGTTTTTATAATTTTTCACTTAAGCAACACATTACACGTGAATATTTTTAGATTTTTATTTTGCACTGAAATTTATTTATATTAAATTATGAGTGCAATATAGCTTGTTTCAAAATATGTTTATCACTTAAATGTATGTTATTTTTATTTACTGAATAATGAATTTACAAATATGATGCATATGTTTAGCAAACAAGTACTAATGATGTGCTATATTTTGTCTGAACATTCAGTAGTAAGAATGAAGTGGTCGACGGCAATACAGTGGTCAGGGCGAGGGGTCTTCCCTGGCAATCATCAGATCAAGATATCGCCAAATTTTTCAAAGGATTAAATATAATGAAGTGAGTCCTGGGCTGACAGCCTATTCTCATACACTGTATAATGTATTAGACATTCACTGATATCGCAAACACTATTCATGTATTCCTCACGAGTCCTCACAAATCCTTGACTAACGAGTCTGTTGTGTAAGTCTTTAATAAACTGTTTGTTCGGTTGAAAAAAATATTTAGAAATTATGGCAGTATTTAAGATACAATATATCATAGTTAATGGCTTTTATGCAGTGTCTCAGTTCACAAGCCTTTAAAAACAATGTTTCTGTTTATCAGTCGTGAAACTCAATAAAACGTGAAAATATATAT
>CAJPVJ010000043.1:0-53960 GCA_905397405.1 Oppiella nova
ACATGCTCCCCATCAGTGGCCAAAAATATATTAGCGCCGACTGTACTGACACCGGCCCTCGTGAACGCCGTCAATCCCTCCATAATACCGGCCCTGATATCGGTAGAGCCACTACCCATTTGAGGAACAGTAGCTATAATGGTGTCTCGAGTTTCCCGGTTGGATATACGTGTGAGGGCGTGAACTGACCAGGCTCGTTCATTAAATAACACAATTCCTACTGAATTGCCGTCAGATATGCGTTCAATGAAGCGTTTAGTCTCCAGTTGTAAGGTCTGACACTTGGCACCGGACATAGACCCCGACACGTCCAACACAAACACTGTCCGGTCACTCATTGTTTAGTGATTAATAACCTGGATAATAAATTAATTTTTAAATATCTCAACATTTTAAAATTATACTTACTATGTTTGGGTTATTTTTGGCAAATAAGGTATTGATTTCTAGTAATATTTAATTTTTGTGAAACAGATTTTAACACATATTTGTAGTGTTAGTCATAATGTGTTATTAAAATCAAAGTTCAGTATTATTGATGAGTATTATTTTTATATCTATGAAATATAATACCTGTCTGAATGCAAGTGAATACAAAAACACCAGTTTTTTAGTACCAGTTATTTAGTAAAGAGTTATGTTATCGGCATAAATGTTAATTTTTATAATTAATATTATTATGAGAGCTTATTATGATTAACTAGCTCAAACTGTATAACTGAGAATATAATATGTATCTATGGGCACCAGACATAGATATATGAATTGATTGTATGAGTAATAAACAAGGTATGAATACAATTATATTTTGATAATAGTGATTTTTAAATTTTATATTAATTAAGAATTTAAAACTTTTTTATTATAATTACTTATTATAATACAATTATAACTACTATTTATAATTATTTTTACCTTTATTATTGTGCAATATGGGAAAAATATTAAGTAAGTAGTAATAAGTAAGTAGAAGTAGTAAGCAAATAGTAAGTATTAATAAACTTTTTAGAATATTTAGTTTTTTATTTGTTGATAGTTTTGTATTAATTTAGTTTTACTTAATATTATATAATACTTACTATTTATATTAAAAATCTTAGATTTATGGTAAACAATACTATTGATGAGAATCCAATAAGTTATCCACAATATTAAATAATGTAATTTTGTACTAATGTTTTTGAATAAGTAGTAACTAATAATTTAACTTAATTAATAATTATTTTATAAATTTAATTTAATTTTATAATTATATACAATTTACTAATTATGTTAAAAAAATAAAATTTTTAAACATTATTAATTAACTATATTTACCAGGCAATTATAAATAGGAGCACCACGATTAACATGACAAACTATAGGATTGTGGATTTGATCGGTGATCAATTTCACCTCAATAAACCAAACGTTGAGCGCATATTGACCAAGATCAATGGAAATGAATGCCATGAAATAGCCATCATATCGGTGGTGGGCCCACACTTCGAGGGCAACACATTTACCGTAAACCTTATACTAAACAGTTTGCAACGGGGTGACCAGGGTGGCGATTGGCCTAACTATATCATTATTAGACGTGACTACGGATTCATAAACAATTGCCCCGAACCGGAAACTAGCGATGATCAGGCTAAATGTTCAGGCATTGATATGTGGAGCGAACCTTTGATAATTGAGCATGATGGTCGCAAAATAGCAGTTTTACTGATTAATCTGCAGAATTATCAGTATAATTTTGAGGACTATTTAAGTAATAGCTCATTATTGCGTGTGTTCCGGTTCATATCACAAATCTCTACCGTTTTTATAATAAACCAAAAGCGTGCAAACCTTAATGTAAGTTATTGCGTGTTATGATATAGCATTCAAAAGGTGCAGGTTAACTTTGCCTTTATAATAAACATTACGGCTACGAATCCTATGATAAATTTATATGAAGTTTGTAAACTAATGTTGATTCATTATGAACAATAAATACATTAGCACCACTAGTGTTAAACATAAGTTATTCAAACAGTTAGTTGCTCATAAGTTTTATTTACCAGTAACAAAATAGTAACTGTGTCCCTTGAAATAAATTTATTTCCTAGATCCATCACTAGAATGCACACATTAATACAACTTATCGCTCCTAGCATTAGTCACATGAAAGCAGAGTTTATACATACTTTTTGACTACTGATCATTTTTCAATTAATTACTACAAGAATTAAATTTAAAATTTTAATCAATAGGCACCTTATCGCGCTAATGTGAAAGGTCCGCACGTATTTCAGTTTTCGTTCTACGAGACATTAGTCGATGTCATAGAGTTTTGGGAGATATTTGACAATGGTCGATCGCCCATTGATTTTAAGCCAAAACTTAAACAGTTTAAAGAATCCCAAGATTTTGAACAAGAGGTCAATACACACAGCGCTCATTTGGTTGCCTGTCCCACGAGCGCCGTTAGACAAGTTGATTGGAAAGTGGCCGAATTGAACCGGGATTATGTCTGTGAAATTACCAATTTCATAAAATTTAACATCCTTAATGCTTATAATTGGCAATGGGGCAAAACATACAAAAGTTCATGTTCAGTTATGGACTATATTGTAAATAGAGTAACTATCTATAATGGTAATGATAGTATTGAAAACCCCTTAACTGACCTGGCAATTAAAACTGATGACATGGCCTCACCTCGTACTAATATTGTACTTGAAACAAACCTGGATGAATTCATAATTAATCATAATAGTGTACGACAATTAACACAGACCGAGAAAGATAATGCAATTGACCATGACAAGATTATTAATAAACAGAAAAATGCCAATGCTATTTTTGACACACCAAATATCAAACGGTTTTTGACTGGCTCACAAATCAAGCAACCAATATCGTTACCGAATGAACACCAGACTGATACTAGCCTAAAAAGTACTGGCTATAAAACATCAACAACACCTAAAATGGATAAACCTACCTATGCCAAAGTAGCAACACAGCAGTATACCGATGCTAACACTAAAAGGGAACTAGACAATTTTTGTCAAAAGCTATTGATTAAATACAAACAAAATGTTATAGACCATTTAGAAAACGTGGAATCCGACATAAATCAAGCCTTAGAAATGGCACACATTTCAGTGAAATCTAAATGCATGGATGAGTTTAATACAGTCCCACTGAAGGGGAACTACATGTACACTAAACTGGTCCATGATTGTAGGCAATCTATGGAAAAGTCAATGGATTTAGAAAAATCATATTTTATGATAAAATACGAAAATTGTATCAAAATTGGCGAACAATTGATGAATGAAATGATGAAAAGTTTTTCGGATTTGTTTCGACAGAAAATTAACGAAAACTTCAAACACTATATAAAAGCCCAAAATTTAAACCAAATATACGAACCGACGGCCAAAGCAATTCTCAAATCGTTTGAGTCCAGGTCTATTGAATTGAAAAGTTTGACAACATTTTATTCAACAAAATTACGGCAATTAATAGACGACCGGAAAGAAATTTACGCCGAATTTAGCGATACCTACGACACATTTGTGGACAGTTGTGAGCGGCTGTGCGGACGGGACGAGTATCCCATAAATGATGGCCATTTGAGAGACTATTTACTCGAAAAGTCGATAATTGTGGACACATTTAGAGGCGACAAATATTTGTGCGATAAATACGATGAGTTGACTGCAAATGATATTCAAATATATGAGAGAAAGATATCCGAAATTAATGATAAAAATAAGGATATAATCATTAAATGCATGAAAAATGCTCACGATTTATATGCCGATAAAATGTCCGAATTACTAAGTTCAGGAACATTTAGTGATGAAATATTTATGCAAAAATATGCCGATACATACGATACTATTTGTTTTACTATTACGCAAGATATACCAATAAAGGAAAACAAACAAGGTGTAATTAACAAATGTCAAATGGATATCAAGGATATGTTCTCAAAACTATACCAAGCTCAATCGCGTAGGAATCAAGAGAATCATAAATTTGTCGAGAATTTAATGAATGAGACAACGGCTGAACTATATAAAGAATATTCTGTAAGAATATCAGATAAACTAGCTAAATGTGTTTATCTCCCAGATGACAAATTTGAACAAGTACATAATAGTGTGCTGGATCAATTATGGCCAATTCAAGAAAAATTAATATTTGTTCACAAAAATCGCTTCAGTGATAATTATTTATGGGAAACAATTCATAGAAATAAGGAATTTATTAATAATAATATAAATCACGCGAAAGACAAATACAAACACAAAAATGATTTGAAAAAATTCAAATCCCATTCACTTGTCATGCAATTTAATGACAAACCTATTGGCGCTTATTATGATAGGTCAACGAAAACAGGAATAAATGTACAGGGTCATAATGGAAATAACAATGTCAATTGTATCGCGTTTGATGGCAATCGTATACTCTATGGCAGTAAAGCAAAGGCATACCTAAATGGCAACGTCTATGATATCAAAGATATTATGGGACGCTATATACCGGATGATGAAAACCTAAACAAATATGGATTTAAAGTAATCAATAAACATCCCGTAAAAGTAAGGCTCGTATTCACAGACACGGCTCAAGCGAGTGTCGACTTAAACGTCGAGTCCTTATTTGCGTTACAAGTATTGGACATGAAATCCAGGGCTGAGACACAGTTTGAAAACTATATGCAAAACGTGTTAATCATTGTCCCCACAAAGTATACATTGCGACAAAAATTAGCCGTAAAGGATGCTGCAAATATTGCAGGATTTGAGCATGCTCATATATTGTCCCAGATGAGTGCAGCGGCCATTGATTTCGGATTTAACTCGAATTGTTATTCAAGAGATACTGCAATCCATGAGGTACTGATCATTATGTTTACACAAAACGAGTGTGAGCTAGCTCGTATTGAATACATTGATCATAGTGTCAAATACTTGGCCTATCATTGCGCCGATACCCATGGTGAATATTCTGTAATTGGCAAAAATATTTCACAGTGGTTGTCAAAAATACTTGAAGGTGCTAAACGCAAAAAGTTGTATGACTGCCTTATAACAGGTACATTTAATTTATACCTATACTTCATGTTAATAGTGTAATAGATTTATTTTATTAAATTTAATATCAAGGTGATTTGGACAAAATTCAAAATTATGATTTAATGTCCGCCCTAAAACATCGTTGCTCACAAATCATCACTAATGATATAACCATCAGCACTACTAGGGGTGGTTTGCAATACATAACCCATTACGACGCTTACAATAAAATGATCCAGATAAATGGTGTAGCTATGCGCGACATAATTTGTAACGTCTATTTGAACGATGGAAAAGGTTGGACAAGCGAAAATATGCTGACTGCCAACAAATTGCCCGACACAAATCCGAGGGTGTCATTTAAGATGACCAAGGATGTTAAATTTCCCATTAGCGTGAACATCAATGACAGCCTTCGTAAGGTTGTCAAGCGATATACAGTTAATACTTTACCTGAACATAATAAACCATGGAAGAAGTTGTATATATTTCTAACTAAGGATCTTGGTTACGAACATGAATTTAATTTCTCAATTACGGCTAAAGTGTCAGACAATAGTCCAGGTTTTCGTGATATAATTTTAATTGAATTGCCGTATAGTCTAACTGGAACGCAAAAACATGAGCAAGCACAATTGGTGGCCAGCTTGGCAAAATTGAAAGACCATGATATAACAGAAAGTAAACCGAGTGATTTAATGGATTTTGATAATCATTATGACCCACAAAAGTCTTCAACATCAATGCCAACAACTATTATAATTAGCGATAATGAGCTTGAACAATTTGTCAATCAGTTGGTCGATGATTACAAAAATTCTATATCTATTAAAATGAAATCTGATGAATACAACGAACAGAGCTATGTAGAAAATGCAACAATTATAAAAAATGAACTTGAACAAAAGTATAAAGCTACCTTTATTTGCAAACAGCCTAGAGACTTAATCAAGACTTACCACATAATATTGATAGAATTTTTAAATAATGAGGACATTGTTTTTAAGGCCATTATCAGAGAAAATTTGGAAAAGAAATATCTGAATGTGATCGAGATTTGTGTCAAAGAATTCAATGATAATATGAAAATTGAAATAGGTGCAGAAATTAATAATAATGGTATGAATAATAATTTTAACTCGATATTTACGCGCGTTAATAACGATACGATTAAGCGTTTTAATGATTTGTCAAAAGACTTACCACAAACTAATGTCCAAATATACCGGGCTGAGTTAACCACCAATATCAATACGTGTGCCGATAAATACCGGCTCCTATACGAGTGTAACGAAAAGTACCGCAATACTTGTAGCAGAAAAATAAAGACCGATTGGTTTCTCGATAACAATAAACTGACCGAGTTACAATCCGACGTACAACTACCACAAATTGTGAAAGACAATCAATATTTATTGGACTATTTAAAAATAATGTATACTAAAACATGTTTACATTTTAAACAACTATTAGAAAAAATTCACCAAGATGAAAAGCAAATTGCTAACAACGCTGTTGAGCTGGCAGTTAAACAATACCAAGACATTTTTAAAAGAATATTCAACTCGAAATATTATACATTGTCAAATATGAATATTATTAATGAGAAATTGACTGACAAAATCGCTAATATTTTACAAAGGTCATGCATTTTTAATCCGCTCCAAACAAACCTGGTACAATATTGTGTGGATTCTTTTCATGCAAAAACTAATGTCATTTTCGAAAATTTATGCGCTAATTATTCTGAAAACATATCAACATTATTTACCATGATCAATGATATTAATCGGAATATGCATCGCAAGTTTTGCCAAGCCGTGCGCAAACATATGACCGGAAAATTCATCAAGATCGACTCGTTACAGAAAACGCTTGAAAACGAAATGACCGTAAATATGGCCGACCAAAAAGCAACCATAACTGTATTAAAACAGGACGACTGGGAGGACACACTCGTTGAAAATATCTTGGCTAAAAAGGGGCAAAAACTCAAACTCACCTTGTCTAACCAGATTCACCAGTATAAACTGGAAAACTTTCGAAACGCTAAGGACTCTGTATATTTATGCGTATATCTTGGGAGCGACATTTTGATAGGCACCTACTTTGATGGCAAAGTCAAATATGTGCCTGATACCAACAATGGCAGCAATTATATCGACAATTGTATCGCTTATAAAAACACGTTTATATTCGGATCGAAAGCCAAAGAGTATTTGACGGATACTTACGGCTCATTCGACATCAAAGACCTCTTATGGAAGGATGAAGCGGACGTCTCGGAGCTCCAAAAGTATCCGTTTATGGATTTGACTACAGGTCCCATAACCCTTAATCTTCCCTCAAAAAAGGACCCAGGTATGGCATACAGAATATACATTGAAACATTAGTAGCCCAACAGGTGCTAGACATTAAACACGCGGCGGAGTTACAGATAAAAGGGGCCGTACGTATGGCTGTGCTTACGGTACGTACGGATTATCGAATCAGACAGAGGGCTATACTCAGAGATGTGGCTAAAATAGCAGGGTTCGAAACGTCGTACGTAATTACCGAGATCACCGCAGCCGCCATGGCCTATCTTATCGATAAAACAAGTATGTCCAAGGAAATTATCATGGTATTCGCGCTTGACCATGATCATTGCGACTACGCTCTAATAAGATTAACCAATACCTGCATTGAATACCTGTCCTATGGGAGTCACTCTGTTGCTACAATAATGGGGTTTGGCACTTGTAGCTTTTACCCCATAATCATCGACTATATCACTAATGATATGTCTATCAAACAATTATCTGAAACTGATTTGTCGAAAATCCTGGTCGTCGGTCAATCTGATAGACTAGTGGACCTAAAAACTTGTGTATCGGATCATTTCGCACCCAAACCCATATTATACGACTGTCCCCCGCGGGATATCATTGCCAAAGGGACGGCATATTACGGACAGATGTTAGAGAAACGACTGGACACTATTGAGATAAAGGAAGTGGTCAAAATGCCCATTAATATGCTAGTACATATTAATAATAGAAATGTACAATACAAATTGATGGAGCAAAATGTAAGCGTGTTCGTCTATCGCAAAATAGCTGAAACTAATATTAAAGTGAACGGGGAAAGTTTTCCCATACATATTTCAATCACGGAGGGCGATGAACAGATCAAGTTGTTTGTGGTCGATAGGCCTCCACCGGCCACGTGGTCGCAGCCCATCGGAAAATTGGCCGACAAAATTTATCCCTGGAATACCCTTCTAGTGACCCATCACATGGACCAGGACACATTGGATATACACTTTAGCGCCATATTGAAAGCTAAAACAGGCGATCAATCGATTAGTCTAATCGATACCAAAGTCAGACTAAGCTCCACAGATATCGATGGTCAGCGTAGTATAATAAATAAACTCGGTACTTTTAAATTGGCACCAGATGTACAGAATAAATGTATGGATACTATATCTATTCCGAGCACCAGTTCTGGACAGGTATTACACGAAATAAGGTCTGTGCTCAACAAACAGGTTGACACAAATAGGATGACAACACCAGGTGATGAGTTCAGCGCGTTTTGCACCGGTATTCGGAACAGACTGGACAGTAGTACTGATGTATTTCACCGGAAAAAGTCTAAACTTTTGGATAAACTGACCGCAAGTGAGGATATTGTCCGAAAAGATGGCAAACAATTAGATCAACAAAAGCGAGAAATAATTGAAATGATTACTACATATAAGCTCAGAGATAAACTGATCCCGGCATAAATCTTTTATATAAAATTAAATTTTTAATGTTATTTGGTATAACATTTTCTATATAATTAATCTTTTTAAAAATTGTTATAATTATAAGGAATATAAAATTTACTTTTTAATTATTTTTAATTTTGAAATAAGTTGTTATATTAACAAGCAAACTTAATATCTAAGTTACATTAGCTTATTTGCTTCTTAACATTAAGAGCTTATTTCAAAAAATTAAATTTTATATTAAAAAATAATCCTATCTCTAGTTATTATATATAACTTTTTTAATCATCTAATTTTATAAAATATTAATTATAATTTTCAAACAAAAATATGCTTATTTTAAATATTATATTAATTTTTAAAAATATAATTATTTTAATTATTAATTTTTGTTAAACTTTGTATTTGTTAATTTTAATAAAAATATAAATCTCATAATATTGATTGTAATTTGAAAAATTATTTTATTAAAAAATATTATTAAATAAGAAATTTCAAATTGTATATTAAATAATTTATTAGCATCATATTATTTAACACTACAGAATAAACATTTATTATATTACAATCATACTTAAAATATTTTGCATTACTATACAAATACTAAAAATTATTTTATACAAGTAAAATACATATTTATCTGTTAGTGAAAGTATATTTCACTTTATAATCAGTTGATTAAGTGTTTTGACTGCAAAATAGGTGCTCATATCGTATGACATTAATAATAATAATAGTTTTGTCTATCCATTTAAAAATACACTGAATTCAATATATTCATACATTTGTAAACATTAATAAATTTAATAATATAAAAATATAGTAATAGAAATATTAATTATATACAAATACTATTAATTAAATGCTATTATTTGAAAATTAAAATTCCCATACTTTCTATAATAATTATATTTTTGCCATTTACAAAACTTCCGAAAACTTATTTTTAAAATATAATTTTTATTTCATAATGTTGTGGAAATAATATTAGATGTAGGTAGCAAATATTTTTTACTCATAGTGTAAAGTTTAACTACTGTTCTATAACCAAGTTATTTTATTTTATTTAAGTAATATTAATTTTACAAGATTATCAAAATTAACTAATAAGTTACAACTTTTATATACAGCATTATAAAAAATTTTAATATGTTTTGTTAATGGCAAATAAAACTTTTAATGTATTATAATTTATTTATAAATAAACTTTTAAGAAAGCTACCTTGGTAGTCTCGTAATTATATATTAAATATTATGTTACATGAAATGAAAGTTCTTTGAAATATAATGATATTTAAAACCCTATGCTATGACTAACACTTAACTAGTTTTGATGATTGGTGTCTAAAAATCAAACAATTTTCATAACACTTATTATGCATTCATATCAGTGTTTATGATATTGTGTACAATAACTGAGACTTTTAACATTAATGATTAAATAAATAAATGCTTTTGTCATAAATTATCATATATTACAATTGCTATAAACAGAAAAATGGACCCGGTGTTAATCATAGACATTGTGAAGGTGTCCGGTAGCGACAAATGCAAATATGAACTAAATAAGCCGGGTCTGGATGGCATACTGGCCAAAGTTGAGGACAGGCGGGTGGCCCTCGTAGTTGGTGTGGGAAAGGCAGGTGAGGGCAACTCATTCCTGATGAACAAGATTGGACGCCATCTTATTAATAGCAAAAGGTTTTGCCGATCAATGGGCGGGTACGACATGGATGAGTGTCTGTCCGATGACACCGTTATAATTCCCGACCCCAGCGAACCATTATATGGTATTTATCATTATATAAATGTATATTTTTAAGTACCTGGTGCCTTAAAACAAACCCCTTATCCTGGATTATTTATGAATTGAAAGTTTTTTCACTCGAAAGTAATGAAAAAACTTTCAATTCATAAATAATCCAAAATGTTGGGTTTGTTTTATAGCACTAGTGAGAAAAATAAACTTGGTAATTGTGACCTTTTATGGTATAAGAACACAGTATCTCTTATTTTATAAGCCTAACCCTCTATGCCATAGGTTTCGAGTGGAATACAGAGATGAATAGTCAGACCACTCGCGGGATTTGGTTTTCGCAGCCCTTTATTGTCCACAAATCCAGTGGCGAAGAGGTGGCCATCATTTTGGTGGACACCCAGGGATTGTATGACGGATTCTACGATGAGAGGGATTGGTCTACAATTGTAGGCCTGAGTCTACTTATGTCATCGACACTTATATTCAATGTAAGCAAAGATCTCGGAGAGGATATTCTCCCAAGAATACACTCATTCTTCGACTATGGACTCCAAGCCCTGAACTTAATCGGGGATACTGTTGATGGGAACGGGAGGAAACCCTTTCACGATGTTGTAAGTTTTGATTTATAAGATTATGATTAATTTAAACCTTATACACTTTATAGCTAAGTTTTTTAATATGTTGCTGTAAAAAAATAAGTCTTTGGATTATTTTTTGATTTAAAGTTTTTTCGTTATTTGAAAACTTTCAATTCACAAATAATCCAAAACTCTAGGTTTGTTTCGCAGCATCAAATGTAATGCATTATATAAAATATTTTAAATATTGATATATGCGGATGAAATTTAAAATAAATGAGAAGAAATATTGCCGGAAAGTTAAAATGGATTTATTATTAGTATAGATTACAAGTTTATAAAGTTGTACTTAAGTAACATATATATAGTTTGTTACTTATACTAATAATCAATCCTTTTTAACTTTCAAGCAATTTTTCTTCCCACTTATTTTAAAAGTCTTCCACTAATTTAAAATTAATCATTATTAACAGTATAACAGTGTATTACTAGTATATTGCTAGCGATAGGATACTTTAATTGAAATATTTAAAATTTGTAAATATCGATGCATTTTATTTTGCTAAAAACTTAAACACTTTTACATACTTAATTTTAGGTATTTATGATCCGGGACTGGACCCGTCGGGACCCGCCCTACGGACTAGAAGGGGGTCAGAACTACCGGAACGCAAAATTTGAGATTAAAGGCGACCAGAGGGCTACAGCCAAACAGTCGCGACAAATGATTATTGACAGCTTCGAGAGCTACCAGTGCTTTCTGATGCCCAGCCCGGGACTGGTAGCCGTGAACGGCGAGTCCGGGTTTAACGGTAGTGCCAATCAATTGAGTGATGATTTCAACACAAAAGTCGATGAGATTTGTAAACATCTCTTAAATGCCGACTCAATTAAAGTCAAAACTATTAATGGTAGACCAATTAGTGGTGGTGAGCTAGCACGGTTTTTCGATGACTGTGTTAAGATTTTTAATAGCGACAAAATGCCCAGGGCCAGTGATAGTGTTGAGACCAGGCATAGAGCTACCGATCTTAAACTTATTAATCAATTAAAGGTATTTAGTATTTTAATTATATTTAGTTAATGTTTCATATTTATTTTCAGATAGTTTTATAATAAATTAATAAATATAAATATTATATTTTAATATCTAAATAAAAAAATTTAATAATTTTTTAGCACACATTAAGAATTTACTTTAAAATATTTAAAATATTTATTATAAGATTTAATGATTATTTGTTTGACAATAGGATGAGTACGTGAATGAGATGGCAATCCTATCTCTGGACAAACCATTCAGTGGTCGGACACAACTCACCGCACAATCGGACGACTTGATAGACAGTATTAAAGCGAAGTTCAGTTTCCATAAGAAGTCCACCGATGAACCTGTGGTCCAGGAGCTGACGGCACTGTTAGCCCAAACACTGGACACGGCTTTCCAGTCAATATACACCGAGAATGAGAACCGAAGGCTTACGACTACTAACGATATGATCACTGAATTGGTGGACGAGTTTAAGGCGGATATCAATGAACACATTACTCCCGATGACTACATCAGTGATCATACTTTAGCCAAAATAGTGGACACAAAACGGGAACACATTATCTATAGGTTTGACATGTTTTGTGCGGTTGAGTCGCAATTGTTTGACTCACATAAGCAAAGGGTATACAAGTTTTGCTATAATTTGATATTTCTTTTTAATGAATATTTTGTATTTTGTTTATCAGTTATTGAATCAAATCCAAAGCGAGTCCAATGTTTTCATCGCTAATAATAATCAACGGAATCAACAGTTAATTAGCACTTATGAAAAGTGTTTGGCAACACTTAAGACAAGTTATGAACAGGTACATTTTACACATTTTTATTTAAATTGTTCATAAATATTTAAAATAATTATTAACTTAAAATTACTTAATTTTGAATATTTTCATAACTATATATAAATTAAACTTTTACTTTATTCAGAAAATGAACGAGTTACTTGAAGATCCTACAAAATATTACGATGACCAGGAACTGGATACACTAAATACTAGTATACAGGTTGATTTAATCATGACCTTTAACACCAAGGATGCCCACACCGACGTGGTGCCCATAATGCCCTACAAAGACTCCCTATCTAGTTATATGCGGGACAAATACCAGGCTAACCAACGTACAAACACCCAGCGCCGTGACTTGGATACCAGTGCCATGGAGACTGTTATGTCTAACCTGATGAAGGAATACGAGGACGAACTCGAGCTCTGGATAGAAATGTCCAATACGGAGGACAGGGATGTGTTTCTGTCAGAGGCCCGGCTTATCGGCACCCGTATTGTTAACGAAAACAAGAATCGCTATAATCTGAGACTCAATTTACGTGAACTTCGGGACCAGATTCAGACCATAGCCTCCGAAATGGTGGACGAGTTTGAAGAGCACGTGAAGAGCCGGCGCCGGGCCGAGGAAGGGCTCATGAAAACGGTTATCCATTGGTATAACGAGGAGATCCGCAAAGAAAATCCCGACAAAAAGTTTATAATACCGGAGCGGTTGGAAGGTATTCATCTGGATTTAGTGAGACTTTGTTTAAAGAAGTTCCAACATGAGCGTGGACATATTACCAATGATAGGTATTAATTTGTAAAAATATAGCTAGTTTATAGTATATTGTAACAGGTTACATGATAGTATTATTATGATAAATGTTTGAGTTAAAAATTTATGAATCCTGATTATGATCCTGATGAGAAAGTTTATATTTAATATAATAGTTTAGTGGACATTGTGCATAAGCAAAAATAATTTTAAAATCTAATGCTACATTTTAATACTACATAAATGTTTGTGATATTTGAACAATCTAAATGTATACTTTAATTCTGTTCCCATATACTTCTATACATCTGAACTAAAATATTTGGTATTATAATAATATCTGATAGCTATAAGAAAGTAGACAATGAATATACCCTTGATAAATTGATCCAAATATCATAATATAAAACTAATTATAATAATTATATTTTCATTTGCAAGATACGAGCGTATAACACGTGACACCATGGAAGTGGCATATAAAAAGGTGCAAGATGAAAACGACCAAAACGCGCCTACTATTCCCGCGATCGGCATAGACCTGGGCACAACCAACTCGTGTGTGGGCTACTACGACCCGGGCCGGCAAAACCCCGGACAGGTAATCATATTCAAGAACCAGCGCCGGAACGACGTGACGCCCAGTTGTGTGGAGTATAGGCCTAATAATGAGCGCCCGGTCGTGGGCGAAGAGGCAAAGGACAACCGGTTGGCGAACCCCCGGAACATCATATTCTCCGCCAAACGGCTAATCGGGCGCCGGTATGACAACCCGGAAGTGCAGCACGACTTTGTCGACCCCAACACCAAACTATACCCCTTCGAAGTGGTCGACGTGGGGGACAATAGGGCGGGCTTGGAGGTCGATGTGGACGGTGTGGTCGCTCGGTATTTACCGGAAGAAGTGTCAGCCCACGTGTTAAGGAAGATGAAAGAGGTGGCGGAGGAGAGGTTGGGGTACGCCATACAAAATGCCGTGATAACTGTGCCTGCTTACTTCAATGACGCCCAAAAGGAGGCTACAAAGGGGGCGGGAATTATGGCCGGACTCAATGTGCTGAAGATTATCAATGAGCCCACGGCGGCTGCACTGGCCTATCAGTTGGATAGGTTTGATGATATACAGGCCCGGTATGTGTGGAAAGGTGTTAATAATTTGTATAGAAATTTATTGTCAAGTATTAATTTAATTACATAGGAAGGTGCTAATATACGATTTTGGTGGTGGTACATTTGACGTAGCTATATTAAAGCTGCAAATGGGTCAGATAGAGGTGTGCGCAGTGGGCGGGGATAACCACTTGGGCGGTGATAACCTGGATAACAATGTCATAGAGCACTGCCTCAAAGAATTCTACAGTCGGACGGGTATCCTAATCGACAGGACCAGCGCTGAGGGGGAACGGGCTCTCAGGCTATTACGCACGCAATGCGAGCGGGAAAAGTGGTTACTATCGGAGGCCATGTCGGCTACCATTGCTGTGGACAATATCATCGCCGGTCATCACCTGGTGGTCGAACTGACTCGCGATAGGTTCGAAGAGCTTAACGAACACCTGTTCATTAGGACGATGCAGTGCGTGGATCGGGTGCTCATCGACGCCGGTATGTCCGTCGATGATGTAGACGATGTCGTGTTGGTGGGCGGGTCTACGCATATACCCTTTGTTAAAAATTTGATCGAGGACCGTTTTGGTGGTAAACTATCTACAAGATTAGACACAGAGAAAGTGGATCCATTACAGGCTGTGGCTAAAGGGGCAGCAATCCAGGTGATTTTATCAGGGAATTTTATTTTCATTTACATTATATTAATTAGTTTGAGAAAGGTCATGCAGATAATTTAAAATTATAAACCAAATTAATATAATTATGTAGCATGATGTATTATATTTGTGGTTCTAATAATCAAAAGGTATACTTCAGCTCTGCTTTCATACAACTATTTATAACAAACAGTATGTCGTATGAAAGCTATGTTTAAGTATACCATTTGATAATTTGGTTCACATTTGGTAAAATTATTTGACCAATGTAATCACAAATACCGTATATTATACATATTTTGCATTCCAGGCGGCTATACTGAACGGAAATCAGGCTCAAAAGCACCGGACCCTACGGGTGCTCGACGTCACACCACATACTCTTGGCGTTAGGACTACCGGTGACGTGATGTCGCCCGTAATCCTGGCGCAGTCTCGGGTGTGCACACCGTTCACCAAAATATACAAAACTGTTTGCGACTATCAGACGGACATCGATGTGGAGGTGTATGAGGGCGAGGATGCCGTCGCCACCCGTAACGACCTGTTGGGCAGGTTTACGGTCACAAACATACCGCCTGAGGAGGCCGGCAGACAAAACATATCAGTCATGTTTTGCGTGAATGACGAGGGTATTTTGAAAGTGAGGGCTGAGGTGCTGTCTATGGGTACGGCCCACGAGATTGAGGTCACGGAATATAAGGGGAGACTCAGTATGGATGAGCTGCTCAAACGCCGACATTGAATGTATTTTTTAATTATTTTAAAAGAATATTCTGTTTTTATTATACATTATTTTTAAAATTATGTATATTTTATAATTATAATAATTTACGCCACTAATTCCGAATTAATATGTGGTTAAAAAATAATAATCATATATTATCTGCTTTTGAAATATAAAATAAAGTATTTAATTCTGCATTAATATTAGAGTTAGAGTGATATATAATGATGTAAATGTACAATAAGTAAATTATTGGGTATTCGGTCATTTGATCTACGGGACATTTGACCTACAAATTCAAACACGTTATTTATGGATGCAAACATTTTTAGGTGAGGTTAGGTTAGGTAAGGAATTCAAAAATAACGTTTAAGAATAAATTCGTCCATAAATATCGTAGATATTTAGAGACGTACTTTATGAAATTTTTTTGAAAAAAGTTAATTTGTTTTTCCTGAGTTGAATGAGGGTAAAAGTCCAATTTTGAACATTTGTAGGTCAAATGTCCCGTAGGTCAAATGACCCAAGACCAAATTATTGTCAATAATATTAAGGGTGAGTTGAACACCTATTCTTTGGATTCCTCCTTCACGTACATAACATTATTTTATAATAAAAGTTTTTCATATTTTTAAAATTAAAAAAATGAGTTATCATCTACACAAATAATTTATATTAAAACATTTGAATTTATAAAATGATTTATAAATAAAGTATCGCATATTCTTTAATTTAAAAAATTCATCTAATTACAAATTAAACATTTTTAATTAAATACAACATATCAATCAATTATATAATGCCAAAAATATTTTATTGTATAGTAGTTCAGAATAAACTCTAGAAAATGGCACTTTAAACCTTAAACTATCACTACAAATAGTATTATACTTGAATATAAAGATGTAAATTATTATTAATTATAATTATAAACATGTTCAATCAATATACAGTAAAATTAATTTATAAAAACATTTTCTTTAATTTAATTAGTTATTATTTGTAAAATAATATTTTAAAACTCTTTGTCAAACATTATTAGTTAATATGTATTACTTATACAGTATTAGTGTTGAATTTACAGTTTTGAAATGTATATTTCTAGTGATACTTCAACTTATCGTCCACATGCTTATTAAAAGTATTATGATAAAAAACAATACGCCTTTTGCAAATTACATTATACTAATAAAACATATATTTAATACAAATACGTTGAATAAATTTACTTTTAATTCACGGATACTTACATTTGTTAACATAGTTAGGATTTCATTAATTTTTCGTTAAATTAAGTTTACTGTTAATATCATCGAGTCTTCGCTGATAGCTATCAATCACTTCAACAGAGGTCTCCCTAATCGAGGAAATGAAACTTTTGGGTCCATCAAAATCGGCGATTGAGATAACAAATTTATCTCGCTCATATTTTGGCACCATTGACGCATTAATAGCGCGTACAGTTTTGGCATAGTTGATTGCAAGCTTATTTTTTAATACTCGCATTTGTGGACTGATCATGATAACTTTGGGGGGCGCGGAGCTTAGGACCGAAGGTTGTGCCCCACCATCCGGTGCACCCCCTGGCGACTGATTATTCGATGTATTTATACGCATATTTCCAAACGCGTTGTTTAGTAAAAGTTGCTGAAAGTAGTCAGCGGTAGGGGGTTGGGAGGGCTGTAAGTCATTCACTTGGAAACTGTCGGCGACTATTTGCCTACGAAATTGTCCAGTATAACTGTCTGATTATCAGTTAAAACGTTAGTTTAATAACAAATAAACTACTTAAATTAGTACCTTTCCACCGAGTATGATTCCCTTCGTTGGTGGCCAATACGCTGACATTATACCTACCGGTGCCGCTATAATCAGTATAATAACCATAATAATAATCCTCATTATTATAATTATTTAACGGGAGTTCAGTTTGCGATCCGTTAGGTCTGTCCACAGTTGCCGTCACAATGGCGAAGACTATCGGATACTTGGCTTTGCAAAGTTTACAGGCGATAATTGGGGGACAGTCAGTATTGGATGCCCTCAATTGGACATTCATTTGAATGGTGTGAACACCGGTAGCATGACTCAACCATAATGTGAGCACTATCAGCTTGTCCAATCATCTTGTAAAGTTTAATAAGCCATACACCCGGCTCAGCCTCGTCCACATAAAGTTGACATTGTTTCAGCTCCAGACGCTTAGCAATCTGTCCACCGCTGGTACTGTATGTAGTGCCGGAAGGACTGGTGATGTCGAGCTCAATAAACTTGATGTTTTCCGATCGCACCTGTATTAGCGTATTACGGCCGATGTCTGGGTCAATGGGCACCTGTATCTCGGCGCTTTCGGTTGTAATATCAATGACTTCATCAAACACAGAAACGGTTATAATTTCTGCCATCTCTTTGGATGTGATCACCTCTTGCATGGCTGCCCTCAGAATCTGGGCCATCATTTCTTTGTTATTGGGGTCCACTCTACCCGGATTATACACCCGACCCCCGGTCTCCTGAGCCAACTTTTCCAGGCGAGAATCAGCTGTAGTGCCAATGGCCACACATATCACTCGCACCTTAAAAGTTAAATATCAGTACAAGTTTATAAATTGTTAGTTTTAAAATAATCACGTTTGTGTTTAAATTTAAATAATTTATATACAGTATAAATAAGCAATTGTGTATTACTTGAGCCTCACGTAAACCCCCTAATACATCGCCCACGTAATCTGAATTGCCGCGTCGATGTTTGCCATCTGTGGCCAAAAATATATAAGCGCCAACTGTACTGACTCCGGCCCTATTGAACACAGCTAATCCCTCCATAATACCGGCCCTGATATCGGTACTACCCTTTTCTATTTTCGGAACGCTGGCTACAATGGTGTTACGGGTGTCCACGGTGTCGATGCGGGTTAACTCGAGCACTGTTTGTGCCGTATTGTTAAACGACACGATTCCCACGGAATTGCCGTCAGGAATCCGTTCAATGAAACGCAAGGTCTCCAAGTGTAAGGTCTGACACTTGGCACCAGACATAGACCCGACACGTCCAACACAAACACTATCCGATAACTCATTTGCTTAGTGATTGATTATCTAAATAATTTATAAAACATTGTTTAAAATATGCAGTATATCAATGTTTCACATATTCCAATATTACTTACTATTATTAATAAGTCTATGTTATATAAAGCTTATTATGACTTATACAGTAATTTAATTATTTATTAACATTAATATAAAAATGTGAAATAAACTTTAAACCAATATTGAAACTATCAAAGAGTTTGGTTAACAATATGCGTAGTAATACTAATTTAAAATTATGTATATTAATATGATAAATTACGAGAATAATTGTTTATATTCACAATAATACTTAATATAATATTATTATGACTCACAAGTTATGAAAATCATAAATATATAGTGAATATTACTCAACAAATACTAAGAATTGAGTAAATCAATTTCAATGAGTTTAGCTATCGGTAACAATATATATTACATTGCATTATATTATAGTAATCATATCAAACGTTTTCAACTATCTAACTCAAACTGTACGTCTGGGTAAATATGGCATAACTTTTGGCATTAAAAGTAGATAAGTTAATTGCCTGTACGGGTAATATAAGATATCATACTGTATAATGCACAAGTTAAATGAATGTAGACAAATTTTGAGATTACATTATATTTGCTAAAATATTTTTAATAACAGTTTTATACTACTTTTTGCATTAACTTGATTTTGTGTCAATTTAATATTATAAACTCCTTGGTCTGTTTACAAATTATGTAGTATGGAAAATATTTAGTTTAAGGTAGGAATATATAGTAAATCTTCATTAGTAGCTAATTTATAATGTTTTGTATTTAGTTTTATTAACTACTAGTTGTTGGTTTATGGTAGTTATAATTTATAACTTATAAATATTTTACATTTTTTCTATACAGATAATTTCTATTAAACCCTTGGAAAATAATGACAACCTATCGGATTGTGGAGTTAGTGGACGATAAATTTCACCTGAACAAAACTGTCATTGACTGCATATTGACCAAGATCAATGAGAAACAATGCGATGAAATAGCCATCATATCAGTGGTGGGACCGCATTTCGAAGGCAACACATTCACCATAAATTTTATATTAAATTGTCTGGAAAAGGGTGATAATGTTAGTGACTGGCCAATGAATGTTACCCTGAGAAGTTTATATGGTTTCAGTAACAATGACATGGATGTGCAAGCTAACCACCCAGGAATCGAAATGTGGTGTGAGCCGCTAAAAGTGGAGCGGGATGGCAAAAATATTTGCATCCTATTAATTAGTCTACAAAATTACAATTATCAGTTTGACGATCTTATTACGAACAGATCACTGTTCCGTATGTTGCAGCTAATATCGAAAATATCTACCGTGTTTATTGTTAACCAAATGGATCAAAACCTTTATGTGAGTGCAATAATAATCTGACTAAACTTAATATGCCATTTACATTTCTAAAATTTTAGAAACACTCGCAACGGGTGGTCAGTAGTCAATATATATTAGAAATTAAATCATACAATGATTTAATTAATAGTATATATAACTGTGAACACATAGAACACCACAAATGTAACCTAAATTTTTCGGAAATTCTTAATAAATTTAAAGATTATCTAGAATTTGAACAAGAATTCAACAAATATGGCACATACCTGACCTCCTGCCCTACCAGTAATGTCAAGAAAGTTGACTGGAAAGTTGCGGATTTCAAACCAGAATATGTTCAACAAATTTCGGAATTTATCAAAAATAAAGTACTTGCTGCTAATAATTGGCCAAGTGAAAAAATATTTACTAATGTGGTTAAAATTATGGATGTTATTGAAAATTGTATCGCAGATTATAATCACGTGGATGATAATCACGAAAATTTATTCATGCTCCAAACAGGTGTCTTGGTTAATTGTGAAAGTTTAACTGAACTAATAATTTATAGCGAAACTAAAATTCAAGTAAATAACCCTGTCGAAAGTACTACATACCATGGTAAGTTGTCGGTCATTATTAATGCTAGTATTAATCAAGATAGACCTTTAATTAAACAAAATAATTTTACACACCTTACAATAGGCTCAGATATCTCAAAAATTAACCCTGCAACAACAGATAAGTATGGAAACATGCGTTCTAGTGGGGAGTCTACAAACGATTTAAATACATACACAGAAAATTTAATTATAAAATATGAGCAGGATATGTTCGACGAAATAGACATCGCTGAACCCAATATACCTGAAGGGTTGGAAACGGCACACGATTCCGTCAAAACTAAATTACTGCAGGAATTAATTTCCTTTTTAAACGAAAACATAACACTTGTCCCCGACGTTTGGGAAACAATGGGTAGGGATATAGATCTTGAAAAATTAAAATTTGAAAGAACTTACAGAAAACTCGTGGAAAGTGGTAATCAATTGTTGAATGAATTAATGAACACTTTCTGGGGTTCTATTAAACAGAAAATGGACAAAAATTTTAAATACTTTATAAAATGGGAAAATTTGGACCAAATAAACGAACCGACGGTTAAAGAAATTACCGATTCGTATGACTTGAAAGCAAATGAATTGAAAGGTTTGAAAATATTTTATTTTCAAAAATTGCAACATTTGTTGGCCGAACAGAAAGAGTTATTTCAGAAATACAGTAAAAGTTATGACATATTTGTGGCAAAATGTGAGCGTCTGTGCCAACAGGACGTGTTTCCCATAAAAGTTGATGATTTGGACAACTATTTACTTGATATGCCTTTTATTGAAAATAATTATTTACGAGATAAATTCAATGATTTGATTCAAAATGATATGAAATTATTTAAAAACAAAATATCGGAAATTAATTCAAAATATATTGTAACCGAGTGCATAAAAATGGCTCATAAATTATACGAAACAAAAATGGGCGAGTTACTAAAGTCGGGCACATATACAGATTATATTTTAAAGCAAAAACATAACGCATTACTTGATACTATTTGGATTGATATTACAGATAAATTACCAGTCACAAAATATAAATCAAATATAATCGGCGAATGTGAATGTAAAGTTAGATATCAGCTTGAACAACTTTACGATGCAAATTTTGCAACGAACCGGGCTAATTATGAATTTATTAGGAATATAATGTCTCAAATTACCAAGAAACTCTACAATAAATATTCTTATATTATTTCGGAAAAACTAACAAAATGTACCTATTTAAGCGAAAATGAATTTGAAAAAGTACACGAAAATGTGCTTGATGAATTATGGCCCATTCAGGAGGAGTTAGTATGTGATAGCGAAAAACGTTTTATTTATAAATATTTATGGGAAACCATTCATAAGAATAGGCGTTATATTACGGATAATATTATATGTTGTAAACAGATATACCAAGCAATTAATGATCGCAAAAAAGACAAATCATATTCACTGGTCATACAATTCAACGACAAACCTATTGGCGCATATTATGATAGACAAACCGGCTTTTATTTAAATGTAGATTATCCTTTCAAAAATAACACTATTAATTGTATAGCATTTGATGGCAATTATTTACTCCATGGCAGCAATGCTAAGAAATTTATAAATGGAAACATACACCCAATCAGTGATATTATGGGACGGGATGTTATTAATGACGAGTTTAATAAGTATGAATTTAAATTTGTTGAAACAAATCCACCAAAAGTAAAGTTGGTATTCACGGACACAACTCAAGCGAGTGTTGACTTAAACATCGAGTCGTTATTCGCGTTACAAATACTTGAAATGAAATCCAGAGCCGAGACTCAGTTTGAAAACTATATGAAAAACGTCTTATTCATTGTTCCCACAAATTATACCATAAGACAGATAAAATCTGTAAAGGACTCGGCTAAAATAGCCAGAATTGATCATGCTCACATATTATCTAATATGAGTGCGGCAGCTATTGATTTTGGATTTAACACTAATTATTATAACAGGGATTTGACTTTTCATGAAGTTCTTATCATTATAATTAGTCGTAATGAGTGTGAATTAGCTCTTATTCATTATACTGAGCAAAGTGTCCGTTACCTGGCTTATTATAGCAAAGCTTATAATCACGATTCAATAATAAGCAAAAGTTTCTCAAATTGGTTAACGAAACTATCAAAATATTTATATGTGCGTGATTGTTTAATAACAGGTAATTATAAAAATTAATAGTTAAAAATGTTTTCTAAGCCTAACTAGAGAATATCGTAGAATGAATGTAAATTGAGTAAGTATGATCATTATTACTAGTTATCCAGTAATATAATTAACATTTGGAATTGACCAAAGCTGACGAATCAAATAAGTTACCTTGAAAAATTAATTTTAAATTATTGCAGACATCCTCATTTTATCATTGAAATTACAAGATTTAATTTTATACAATGTTATACTAGTATTGTATACATATATCGGTAATCATTGCTGTAATTGTTATATTTGATGGCATAAAGCAGTCATCATTTAGATGGGCTTATGTTTATTATATTTAAAATGTACACAATACATTAATCTAGTAATAATCATATAAAAAGTAGTATAGATCTTATGAATTTTATACTGTTTAAATATAGTAAATACAGTAAATCTATCTTGAATGCAAAGAATCATATACATGTATTATCATATATCATATACAATCATATACGTATATTATGTTAATATTATGTATGGTATTAAATGTTATGTTAATATATGCTATTATGTTTTTATGTTAATATATGTTATTATTATCTTAAAATAAGGGCGTCAGTAATGGTCGGATGTAAATTCAACAAGTTTATTTATTTAATTTCGATATTTTTAATTATGTTACTGGCTAACTACTCTTGAAAATCATAACCAATTCATTTTATTCCTCGATATTCTGTTATACTAAATATTTTTTCTAGCTAATAATTATAGAGCACAAATAACAATAATAATTATTGTTAATAACGTATTATATAACTAGGAATAATGTAAAGTAATATATTGAAAATTTAAATATTAATATACTCTATGTTTTTGTAAATTAAGGTGACATAGAAGTTATCAATAAACAGGACCTTAAATTAATGCTCAAACGACATTGTTCAAAAGTAGAGATCATTGAGAGCTCGCTAGTGGTTATGAGGGGTGCCGTCCATTACAGTAATTACTACGAGACGCACAAAAAATTGATCCCCATCACTAGCGTAGTTTTGCGCACAGTAAAATGTTTCGTTAAATTTGGCAATAGCATAAATTGGAAATCAAATATTTTGCTTAAACAAAACAAAATTACCTGTCAAAATCCAGGTGTACGTTTTGAGACGGAAAAACCCATCAATTTTCCTATACATATTAAAATCACACAAGAACCAGAATCGGTAATAAAACACTATGTAATCAATGAATTTCCTAGTTCCGATTTTCGCTGGAAATATTTGTACGTATTTCTAACATTGTATGATTCTTACCAAAATGAGTTCAACTTCGACATAAGTGCTAAAGTATCCCGCGGCAAAGTGTATTTTCAGAAAGAAGTCACTTTAAAAACTTCTAATTATAATTTAACACAATCTCAAATAATCCAACAAGCTCACTTAGTTGAGAATTTGAATAGAAAATTTTTAAATTTTAAAACGATAGATGAACATACCGAATATATTGATAAATGCGATTATTACACTCAGGCCGAAAATAATCAGGACCAAGTAATATATAATGAGAATAATACAGAATCTGATATATCTCAAAATAATTTCAACCAAAATGATAATATCACAGTAGTAAACAATGTTTCGGAAAATGATCTTTTTGATTTTAATCAAAATCTTATCAAAACCTATAAAACTTCAAACGATATGCATGACGAAACAAATTTACAAACTTACAATAGACAAGCAAGTATTATGCGAAATGTGGTTTTGGAAATCTTTGATAACCAATTTAAAAATAAAGAACCTGCTCATTTAGTAGATAATTATCGATGTATATTAATTCATATGATTGACAACGAGGACGGCAATTGTCATTCAATTATCAGCGATATTTTGGATGAAAATTCAATTAAATATCACAATTTAATTGATGAAATCTATAAAGAATTTGATGATAAAATGGATTCTGAAGTCGATAGTGATATTAATAGAACTGATTTGGGTAATAATTATAATAATATATTTGCTCTAATTAATACACACGCTAATCATCAGTTTGAATTAAAATCAGAAAGCTTATCAAACATTGAACGCCTAAAATATCGATCAGACTTAACAACTAAAATAAATAATTGTGCCAAAAAATACAAGTTTTTGTATGAGTGTGCTCAAAATTATCACTCTAATTGTGACCAAAAAATTCGTGCTGAAAAATATTTTGATTTCAAAATACTTATTGATATGCAATCAGAAATAATAGTTCAGCAGATTATAATGGAAAATAAAATGTCAGATAAACTTGAAAAATTATTTAGCAAACATTATCAACATTTTAAAAAAATATTGGAAAAAATTAACATATATGAAAATGACGTAGGTACAGAGGCCGTTGATGTAGCCAGCAAATCATACCAAGAGATATTGCAACAAAAATTAAAATCGGGATATTTTTCTCTGTCACATATAACGGACATTCACCATAAATTTAGTTGTGAAATATTAAGTGTCATGCTTAAATATTGCAACTTTAACGAGTTTCAAACAGAAATAAAACAATTTTGTATCGACTCCTGTCAAGCAAAAATGAATGAAATATATAATAAATTACGCGCTGACTATTCCGAAAATATAGCAAAACTATTTTTATTAAATAATAATATAGTTCGTGATATGCATAAAAAATATTGTGAATCGTTAAAAAATGATATTGGTTGGAAATTTATCGAAATTGATACGCTACAGGAAATACTTGAAACTCAAATGTGTGCAACTATTACAAAACAAAACAAATTACTTATTGAATACCTAAAACAATTTTGGGAGACTGGACTTATAGAAATTTTTTGTTATAACACTGAACAAAAACTGAAACTTACCTTGTTTAACCAAATCCACCAATATAAACTACAAAATTTTCGAACGCCTACAAATTCTGCTTTTTTGGGCATTTACTTTTTAAGAGATCATTTTATTGGTACTTACTTTGATGGCAATATCAAATTTGTGCCTGATGCTAACAATGGCAACCATTATATCGACAATTGTATCGCTTATAAAAACGCGTTTACATTCGGGTCCGAAGCCAAATGCTCTTTAGGAGAAACTTACTGCTCATTCGACATCAAAGACATACTATGGAAGGATTGGGCGGACGATTCAGAGCTTCAGAAATACCCATTCAAATGGGTTAAGAAACCACTGCAAGTGTTGATTCAATCTGAAAAGGAGCGGGGTCTTTCTCATAAGCTATTTATCCAGACATTAGTGGCCTTACAAGTGTTGAACATTAAGCATGCGGCGGAAAAGCTAATGAAAGGGAGCATACGTGTGGCTTTGTTTACGGTACGCACAGATTATAGGATCAGACAGAGGGCTATACTGAGTGATGTATCAAGAATAGCCGGGTTTGAAAGGGTGCATCTGATTACCGAGATTACAGCCGCGACCGTTGCCTACGTTATCGATAAAAACCGGGACAGTTTGACTAAAGAGATCATCATGGTATTCTCACTAGATCACGCTCACTGCGATTGCAGCATTATTAAAGTGAGCAACACTTCCATTGAATATATATCGCATGACAGTGAAACAGTTGATGAGTTACTTAATGTTAGAAGTCAAGAGAGTGGCATTCTAATTGCCATAATCGGTGATTATATTAACAATCAGCTATCATTGAAAGGGCTGCGAAAAGAGGATTTGTCAAAAATCCTCGTTATTGGTCATTCAGATAGGCTCACAGAGTTTAAGAATCATATAATCGAACATTTCTCTTCTAAACGCATACTTTACGATTGCAATCCTAAGGATATTGTGGCCATAGGGACGGCATATTTCGGACAGATATTAGAGAATAGACTGGATATTGTCGTTATCGAAGATATAATTAAAATGGGGATTAAAATGTACTTGCACATGAATGACGGACGGCCTAAACAACACGAATTAATGGGACAGAATGTGAGCGTGCAAGAATATTTCAAATCAAAAGAGATTGAGATCAAAGTGCACAAGAACAATTTTCCCATAGCGATGACCATTTTAGAGGGTGGCGAGCAAATAAAGGTATTCCGAATCGAGAGTCCACCATCATCATGGTGGACAATAGATAAATTTGGGCAAACCCTTCTTATAATGTATCACATGGATAAGGATACCCTGGACATTCACTTTAGCGCTACTCTCAAACGCAAAATTGGTAGTGATTTTGCAATTAGTTTGGAAGACACGAAATGCAGGATAACCCAAAAAGATATCAATCACCAAAAGAAGATACTAAATGAGCTTGACATGAATAAGGGTGCAGCTGTAGTTACCAGTAATATGAACGGTAGCGTTGCCAAACTTCCTCCCCTCTGGAGGATTATCCTCGAATCGGCCCAAAAGGGTACAGTCATCAAGAGTGGTTGTGGAGATTAATATTATATCCCACATACGAATTAATTTAAATACACTTAATCTTTTTAATCTTTTGTGAAATTAGACAAAATGCTTAATATCTAGGCTTATTTCTAGAATATTACAATTTTATAAATATAAATAGGTTTATTATCTTTAAATATGTTATTTTATATTTCGCCAGACTTAATTAATTTTAAATATACTCTACCAAATAACTGATAATAATATGTTCTTTGATTTATTCCAACTATCAAAATAATTATAAAATATTTTTTAATTGGATAGATAACGGCTTATAAAATTGATTTTAACTTGCTTAACTTTTTAAATAACCTTTTCAAGGATTTTGGATGACACTCATGTCAAATGTCGGAGGTATGTGAACACGAAAAGTGTTGACCACACTAATCGACATTATGCCTATTCTTGCCACAAGTACTGGGAAAGTATTACAAACTAGAAATTGTGTGTATAAAAAACCGGTTGAGACGGTTCTACCCCAAAAGGCCTAAATTCAAATAACAAACTTACTAGTTTACATATTTTTAATTAGATTAGTGGGATAGACATGTCTTGACCCAACCTAACATATCCTAACCTAAATTAAGTCAAATGACCATTGGTCAGTTAGTTATTCAAGTTTAAACCTTTTGGGTAAGTCCCGTTGAGATTAATAGGAGGGCAGCGACCGTAAATGAGTTCAGTGCGTTTTGCATCGGTATTCGCGAAAGACTGGACGGTAATAGTGATGTCCATCCGATTAAAAAGTCAAAATTTTGGATAAACTCACGAATTGTGAGGATATTGTGAGAAAAGATGGCAAACAATTGAATTCACAAAAGAAGGAGTTATTGAAAATGATTGATACGTTTAATTTGGCCGATAAACTGATCCCGAAAAAATAAATAAATATTTTATATTATTCAAAATTAATAGAATTTATTTTTATATTCTATTAATCATACACTAAATTATTGTTATTTTCAAGGTTTTATTATTATTTATTATTATTTTACTATAATATTCTTAGTAATAATTTTTTAATATAAATAAAACCATTGTTAATACATTTTAATTGTACACGATCATTTTTTGTACAGTATATTAAATTTCTTTCGTTTAAAAAATTAATGCCTTTATAATTATCGTTAAAATATTAAATTATTGATTTTTGTTAATTATTGATTGTTAAATGATTGATTATTAATGTTTGAAATACACATTAAAACAAAAACAGTTTCAGTACTGTATGTAGCACGACTGGTTTTCATAGCATTACTTTTCGGTATTCACTCATTTGATCTACGGGACATTTGAACTACAAATTCAAACACGTTATTTGTGGATGTAAACATTTTTAATTTAGGTTAGGTTAGGTAATGAATTCACAAATAACATTTAAAAATATATTCGTCCATAAATAACGTAAATATTTAAACGTTCTTTATGATTTTTTTTAAAAAGTTTATTTTTTGTTCCTGAGTTGAATGAGGGTAAAAGTCTAATTTTGAATATTTGTGATCAAATGATCCAAGTCCCGTTATGGACAGTAATTACAAACTTTGATCAGTGTTGAAAGGAAGTACAGGCTAAACTCCATAGCGAATTGAGCTACGAAAAGTGAGCAAGCTAATAGATGTACCGGGTGATGACATATCGGAGTTATGCCAACTGCACTGGACGGATGAGAAAGTGACTGAACTGGACGGGGTGGTCAGAGCCTTGGCGTCCGATGGCGGATTGACAAACATATACTACCAGGTCTATAAGTTTCGAATTGACCTACAAGCTGTGGCCGATTTAAATAATCCTGATGAGGTTGAACTTAAGGAATTTCGATCAAAGATTACAATTGTAATTGACAAGGTTGAAACACCTCATGATTTTGGTTTGTAAAACGTAATTGCAGAAAGGTTTTCAAGTATAGAAATATTACACATAAAACACTAAATATTAAATATTAATTATAATGTTCTTCGTACCTCATCCAAACGTTTGTGATAACTATCTATTTCTTGAACTGTCGGATTTCTAATAGTTACCAAAAAATCTTCAAAATCTGCTAAATTATTTAGCTGTGTGTTTTTATCAATCTCGGACAATTTTGATGCTCTAATATACCTTTTCACTTTGATATATTCTAACGATAAAATACGTATTTTGACTTTCATTTCCTCGGTAATGAACTGGAACCGAGAGATATTTAATTGGTAATGTTGAAATAAACTTTCATGAAGGTCGGTTTCAATTATAAAAGGCTCTTGATTATTGTGGTGTAATGCAGCAAAAGTGTTACCCTGAACGAGCTCGTTAAATTTGCTATCAGTAAGTGGCACCGTTGGGTCTGGTCCTTCACTCATTAGTTTATTGTATTGTAAATTATTAAATAACTTTTGTCTCCGAAATTCCATCACTATATTATTGGATAATTTGCAAATTATAAATTATTTAATATAAATAGCTTATTTATCCATTCAAGTTAATCAAACGTAAATATTAGCAAATAAATATCAATTGCTTATTTGTGTTACTGGGGAACCGGTCAATTGATCTAAAAAAAAATTGACCTTAAGGACTTGTCAGGACAGGAACCAAGGTTTTTTATTTTACTTAAGTTTTCTCAAAGTGACGCAGGACATTGAATGAATGACAAATGTGAAAATAATTTGAATATTATTAGTAAGGTTGTAGAATAATTTAAGTTTATATAAACAATGTACCAGTATATGCATTTATTACAATATAACGGCTTTGAATAAATTGAATGTTTTTTTCACAATTGAATAATGATTTTAGAGATTAACAATATTTGATACTTTAAATATTATAATTATTTTAATTTGATGGACTTTTCTTGAAAAAATCTTTTATTTTTAAAATTTCAACGTATCTCCCTTGAGTATCATAAATTTCTTGGGTGATTAAACAAGCATATGACGTATACAATAAATTCCTGGAGAGAAACCTTGTGATACTCAAGGGTAATACGTTGAAAAATAAGATATAAACCAAAATGAGACTGTTCAAAATTTTCAAACGTTATTTGTGGCTAAGATTATTTTTAGGAAATTATTCTTTGAATTTTTACCCACAAAAATTATATTAAAAACTTACAAGTCCATAAATAATGGGGATAATTGGGGACGTAATTCATGAATTGTTTTCTAAAAAGTTTATTTTTCGATCCTAAGTTGAATGAAGGCAAAAGTGTAATTTTTAAAAAGTCAATTTAACTTTATATCAATTTGTGAATATTAGATAAATTGGTTATTAGGTCATGGTCATTGTCAATTGGTCAAATTTAAATCTATTTTAGATAAATAAACCCGCATCAGCAGTGTGACCAGATCCAAAATCGAAAAAACTTGTATTTTTGAATAAATTCTTCAAAAAATACTTGACAAATACTTGACAAGTTTTTTTTTGCAAGAATACAATTAAACTATGCGTTTATAATAGTTATAACACTATTTAATATGACATTAACTTAAAATTATGCTCAAATAAAGTATTTTAAATGTATTAAGTTAGAAACTCAACTTGTGAAATTAAACTACCTGTAATTGGGAAAATATTCCTTTTAAAATTGTTTTAGTTTTCTTTAATTAAGTACCATTTCCCCAATTTAAAATTTATCATCAATTGGTACTTTATTTTAAACATCAATACTTGCCAAATTAATTACAAGTATAAATCTGGACAATAGAGATGATTTATGTATACTTTATTATTAACAAAATTAATCTAACTATCAAAAAACTAAACAGAAGTTCATTATATTCTATGTTTTTCAAGTTACTTATAAAAATTAAAATTTAATATAAGAATATTACAATATTATTCATGTTATTTTGCTATTTGGTCGCGATTTTACATAATATCATTAAAATAAAATACTTGACATTATAATGTCAAGAATTACCCCTTGCCTTGTCACTTGACCAACACCCCAAATACTTGATTGTCAAGTCAAATACTTGGTATCTGGTCACACTGCGCATCAGTATTACCATAATTCATATAGATATGAATTAAAAGTGGATACCAGTGTAGAAAGGGTTTTAAAATTTAATTCATATATGACAAGACTGTTAGTTATCTTTATAAACATTCAAGTATTAATATTACTGTTAAGAAAATAAAACTATTAAGCATTATATTTTTTAAAGTTTTTCAAGGCTAGTTTTTCACTTTTCGCACACATTGGCTCCCGTATCTTTAGACTTGTATTACTGTATAATTTTATTAGAAATATAAAAGTAAAAAAATAATTACATTTATCTGTATGTCCATTACTGGTGGCCAATACACTAATGTTATATCTCCCGGAACCGCAATAATCGGTAAAATAGTTGTAATAATAACCGCTCGTATGGTGGCGATTTAACTGCAATTCCATCTGTGTCATAGTTGGACTACCTATTGTTGCCGTCACCACAGCCCCGAAAACAGGTTCATCCGCTTTATGGAGACGACACACGATTATTGGTGGAAAGTCGACGTCCGGTTCCCTTATGCATACGTTCAGAACAATGGCACTGTTATATCTCGGTTTACTTTCTATGATTACCAAGGCCTTGATAGCCTTGTAGACATTATGCTGTTTGGACAGTCGTAATCGTAAGTGACCCGGCTCACAATTGGGGAATTTTAAGCTAGCACGTTTTATGTTCAAATCCATAACTAACTGCCCACTCGCTGTGTCATATATGCGACCGGATGGGGATGTGATCCTAATTTCCAGCATATTGATATCTTGCGATTTTACCTATGATGTTTAACTAGGTTATTAATTGAAAAATGTTTTGAAACAAGTAATTTTAAAATTATGTTTAAATAAGTGACTAGGTTCACGATGAATCAATTATCATATACAGGTATATTATTAATCAATTGTAAAATAAATAAAGGCAATAGATGGACATGCCCACACTACCTTTATTGTAGTGTCATTACCAATACCAGGGTCAATGGGAATGTCCATAACATGATTGTCTTGGTTAATGTCCATAACAATTATACCATTAAAAATCGAGATAATGACCACTTCAGTCATTTCTGTAGAGTTCATTATCGTTTTAATTGAGGTGTCAATAACCCGCGTCACCATCTCACGATTATCAAAATTCACATCACTTAGATTATTTAAACTACCACCAGTGCTATTATCCGGGCGTCCAATGTGTTTATCTGCTTCGCTGTCGGCTTCTAAGTATTATAGTAAATGATATTTGTTATTAGACTTAGACAACAATTAAATATTGTTAAAAAATTAAATATTAATAATTAAGAAAATACTTTTCATAGGCTGTATTATAGACATATTGGGTAAATGTATCATATATTTATAATAAAATTTAACGATATAATATTAGTCGTCAATTTACTGTTACACTCTAATATGAAACAATAAATAAGAAATCTAATACGCTTCATAGTTTTTATCATTATCTCTGGTTTCTATGAGAATATTAACATTAAACGAAAGAATTTTATTAACACAGATTAAAGGATATAAGTATTTTGTGTCGGTTGTAGTGTTGTAACGTATTGAATTTATAATAAAATATTTTTAAATCTTTACTAACTTATGAAATATAAATTATAAAAATTATATTCAACAATGAATGAACAAGAATCAAGTTCAAGTAATAATGGTAGTAATGATCAATTAAATTTTCAAGTTAAATATAATGTAATTGAACCAATTGGTAAAGGTGCATACGGTGAAGTTTATAAAGTTTCCAATAATTTTGGCAATATATTCGCAATTAAAAAGATTTTAAATAAAAGTAAGAGCTAATATAAATTTGTTGATAAGTGTGAAATTTATTTATATTATACCTAAAACACAATCTGCCATTTTAAATAGATGTACGTGAAAGCGAATTGAGAATTTTATCATCATTAGACAATGACTATGTAGTAAAATATTACGATAGCTTCACTGATAATACATTTACGTACATACGCATGGACTATTGTACGCATGATTTAAAAAAGATTTTTCAACTTAAAAGTGACATTTTACAAAATACCCTTGTCAGCAGTATGTTTTTAAAATTTTTTGATTTTTATATTTCAAATGAAATTTGCAATGAGTTGTTATTGGGCATTGAGTATTTGCACACTTTACCTACGCCGATTGTTCATCGCGATTTAAAGCCATTAAACATTTTATTTAATGAAAACGCTATTAGTAATTTTTGTAAGATTTGTGATTTCGGACTAGCATTTATATATGATGAGAATGAGAACATAACACGAACAAAAGGTGCAGGGACATTTAAATACATGTCCCCCGAGGCAGTAACTGGAAGATTTACTACGAAATCGGATATTTATAGTTTGGGTCAAATTTATTTGGAATTATTTGGCCTTGAAAGGTGAGTTATACATTCTAAATCGCATATATAATACAATATATTCAAAATGATATATTGATAAAATATTAATCATAATTTTTAATATTATTAAGCGAAATACTAAACTTAAAAGATACGTGAGTTTGTTTTGAGATCCGATGTCTGATCCAGAAATTGATGTATTTGTGCATGCACAAAAAAACTAAAGTAAATTTATAAATATGATAGAAAAAGGTCAATCTGAACTAAATAAACATATCTGCATTAGTAATTTAAATTTTATTACTTTTATTTTAATGTGTTTGTTCATTAATAACTTATATGGGCAATATGAGCTGTTAAATCCCAATCAAGCTTTCTAATAATTCTATTAATTCTTATAATTTTGTTTTAACTATAATATTACTACTTCAGTTTTATGTTATGATTTTATTTTGTTATAAGAAATAACTAGCCCGATGCAGTACAATTCATCGAAACTGGACCAGACACGTGTTAGGATTAAAACCAGGAACTTTAGTATCTGTTTTAAATACTTTTAAATAAAGGACATAATATGAGCAATTTAATTTTGAAAGGATCTCTAAATAATTTATTCTGTTAATCCTAAGTCTAAAATTTTTTTAAAAATGAATTAAAAATAATGCGAGTGTTTAAATAAATTAGAATCAAAGTAGCACTGCTACTGCTACTGTCACCCCTGTATTGTATAAGATTAATCAAAAAAGCCCAGGGGGTTTTTGCTCGCATTTCTGTTTCTTGAGAAATCAATTTTGTGAAAGGATTTTAAACTTTCATTTAATTGTGTTCTTTTGACATACTAACCACCCTGGTGACAAGTATTTCAATAAAAATTTTGAAAAAACGCGAATGTCATAGTCTCCGGTCACATTATAGTAGCAGGGTAAAATCTAAAATATAAACATTAAAGCCGAAACTATAAGCTTTCATTTAATCTATAACCACCTTGCTAAATAACGACCCTCAAAATGAAACATAGAAATATAGAATTTAACACTTTTTTAATTAGAAGGGAGCAATTAAAAATTATAGCTTAACATTTTGAATGTTATCAATGTTATAGCTAATTGTTTTGCCACTTATATTAATATAGCTATACAAAATTTTACTTATACATATTAATTCATTCATGTTCTTTTGTGTTCATTATATTTTAGATATAGCAATTTTACTGAAAATTTAAAAGGATTATCAATAATTAAATCCTTAACTTCTGAAATGCTCAATTATATTTTCGATTAACGACCAACGGCTACAGAGATAAAATTTCGCATGAAAAATATTAGTGTTAATAAATATGATTTCAATGATTATTTACAGTTGGCCCCAATTGATCAAGTCATTATGGACAGTAATAAGTGTTTGTTTAAATTTTTTGGTGCAAAACTTTATTCAATTGACAATAAAGACACCGATATAATCTCACTATTTGAAATTGACCACGATCAAGGATACACAAATCATAATGCTCATGAGGATGATGAATTTTATTCAAACATATTTGATGGGTGTATAAATATTCAGTGTATTTTAAAATAGATAGCCGACAAACATGACATAATTTCTCTATGAAAGATAAATTATTAAGATTAAAAAGTATTTAAAGTGTAGATAAATAGTCAAGGTACTAATTATGGAATGTATATTTTTTTGTATCTAAACCCCAGGTGTTAAATAAATCCAAAATCATTTTAGCTATTATTTTAAAATATTGAACTCAATATATTGAATAAAAATCTAGATTAAATCTGAATGGTCATAAATGAAATGGGATAAATAAAACGAAAGGATAGTTCATATCTTTAAAGGAGGTGTCAAGACAATGCAACAATAAATTTTATCTTATTCGCGTGTTCTTAGATTGATGTAGGACATTGAAAGAAAGATAAATATGAAAATAATTTTAATATTATAAGTAATGTTGTAGAATAATTTAAGTTAATATAAACAATGTATGGTATATGCATTAATTACTATAAAACGACTTTGAATTTTTTCTTCACAATTATATAACTCTTGAAAAGCTTATAAATTATATACTTTAAATTTTATAATTATTTTAAATTGATAGAATTTTCTCTAGAAAAAATCTTGAATTTTTAAAATGTCAACGTATTGCCCTTGAATGGCTGAAGATAACTTTTATGATTTAAGAAGCATATGATTTATTAAGTAAATTACCAAAGAGGAACCTTCCGCCTTCCAAAGGCGATACCCTAAAAATTAAGACAAGCCAAAATTATCATACTTAAAATTTTCAAACACGTTATTTATGGATAAAATTATTTTTAAGATTATTCTTTGAATTCTGATTCCAAAGTCTATTAATAACGGAGATATATGAAGCCGTAATTTATGAATTTTTTTAATAAGTTTTATTTTTCGTTCCTAAGTTGAATGAAGACAAAAGTATAATTTTAAAAAATTCAATTATATCAACGTAATATGTTTATAGATATAAAACTTATGAACGTTATTTGATTTAAAATTGAAAGGGTAATCATTTAAATATATTTTAATCAATAAATAACGAAATTTTTTTAAAACCTCGATATCTCCTTTGGTAAAGAATTTACGATAACTGTTAATAAATTATTACATTAGACTGCTTTCAATCAAAGTTAATATCCATCTCGTCTGCTGAATTTCATAGTCCAACTCTAACCCACAGCTGACATACAATTATAAACACTTGCATATTACAAAAATGTTAAATATTTGTTTAACATAAAACGTTTAATAAATATTTAACATTTTTGTAATATGTAAGTGGTTATAACTGTGTGTCAGCTGTGGGTTAGAGTTGGACTATGAAATTCAGCAGACGACAGGGATATTAACTTGGATTGAAAGCAGTCTAATGTATTCATTTAGAAATATAATTTTAAAAATAAATTCTATATGATTTTTTGAGCTAAAAATGATATAAAATGTTTCAAATAATCTAATTTTGCTATCAAATAGATAATTAAATAACCAATTCTATTATTAGTTATCATTTTCTAATGGGTTCTACCCTAAAAGGCCTAAACCTGAAAAGGCCTAAACCCGAAAAGGCCTATACTCATATAACTAACTGACTGGTGGACATATTTATAATTTGATGAGTGGAAAAGATGTCTTGACCTAACCTAGCCTATCCTAACCTAATCTAAATTCAGTCAAAAATTCATTGGTAAGTTAGTTATTCGAATTTAGGCCTTTTCTGTTTTAGGCCTTTTCGGATTTAGGCCTTTTCAGTGAGTCCCTTTCTAATGTAATGTTAATAAGGATATAACCAAAAATTATAGCGAGAAATGTCTTTAGATGTTTCTCACTCTTAAAGTTTACATACAAAATATTAATTTCCTATAAATTTTATCTGGACCGTTTTTACACTATATATTAAATCTTTTAAAAAATTCTTTCATTAAGAAATTAATTAATGCTTGTCGGTTATCTATTTTAAAATACACTTTTTATATAACAGTTGACGTTCGAAAAGAATTAGCTACCCAAAATTTAATTGAAAATTTAATTAAATATTATCAAGATGATATTAAAAAGAATATTAGCGGTTTTGTTAATCCAAATCGTTTAAAGAAATTACACATACAAATTTGTAAAAAAATTATTAAGAAATTTGCAATTGATCGCGGTCATTTGAATTTTAAAAACTTTTTAAATCTCGCAATCGAAAATTTAAATATGGCATTTAAATGTGTACAATATGAAAATAATAAAAACACACCTACGTTACCTGCAATTGGTATTTATTTAGGTAAGATAATTTAGTATAAACCATAATAATTAAACAAATAACATAATTGCAATGTATTTATTGATAACCCTATTTAAGTAGAGAAGTTAATGTAAAGCATTGAAATGCAACCTATAATTATGTCCAGCATAGAAAGCATCATTCACAAGTCTAAGGTGGATGGGTGGGAAGTAATTTGGCTAAGTAACATTATTAAAAGCCGGTAATAAATGCGAAACATTAAATTTAACGATGTATATAATTTTATATCATATTTAAGGTTACGTCAGTTAATATTACCTATGTATGTAGGTATGTTACTTAGCAAGGTTATTTCCCACCCACCCTCAATAGACTTGTGAATGATGCTTTCAATGCTGGACTTAAATATAGGTTGCATTTCAATGATGCAAAACAATGAGTAAAAATGTGTTTCCAAGTCGGTCTCGAACCCTACATCTCGTGCATTACGCGCACGCATGCTAACCATTACACCATTGGGGACATTGATAATCAATTGCTTTAAATTGAATGTCATTAGTATGTATTGTATACCTAATTCTGGGGTATAACATAGACCTCTAGCTTTTTATTAATTAATATAATTAATAACCAATTAAATTATTAATTTAAAAATTAAATTTAGAAACATATTGTTAATTATTTAATTAACTAGAATAAATAATTTAAATTAGCAAACAAAATAAGTTTTTAAAATTTTTATTAAAAATATTAATTAAAATAACTTAAGTTAAACTTATTATAATTATTATTTATTTAAATATTGTTTATTAGGTGCGAAGATTTGTTGTGTGGCGTATTATCAACAGGGTCACCCAATAGGAAAGGTTATAGTATTAAAGAATCAGGATAAATACACTACACCATCAGTAGTGGAATTTTGTGATAATGGCGATATTATTGTTGGTGAAAAGGCCAAGTTTAATCAACGATATAAACAGCGAAGCATAATTGATTCATTTCATAGTTTAATCGGACGAAAATATACTGATAATTGGGGCGATTTATCTTGGGATAAGAATCAATTGCCCTTCAATGTGGTAGATATGGGGAAAGATATTTTGGGCATAGAGATCGAGTTTAATGGGGAAAGTGAGTGCTACTATATAGAAGATATTTTTTCTCACGTGGTGAAAATGTTAAAAGACATTGCCGAAAAACACATTGGTTTTCGTGTTAAAAATTGTGTTCTCACTGTGCCGACACATTTCGATTTTAATCAAAGGGAGGCTACGAAAGATGCAGGGATACTTGCTGGGTTAAAGGTGCTTGATGTCATTGATGAAAACATTGCAGTTGCGCATGCATATCAACTTTATAGATTTACGGATTTAAACTTCAAGTATGAACGAACAATATAAACATAATCAATATCTTTTTAAATAAGAACATTAGGTATCCATTTGGAGTCTAGCCTATAATATACAGTATAAATGGTGATGGAATTGTTACAAATATTTCATTGTAATTCATTTGCATTGGGCCATTGCCCTTATGGATACTTAAGGTTCATATTATAACTTATATTAGGGTTTAAAAGGTTACATTTTTACCCACATTTACGTAGTAAAAAAGTGGGTTATAATTTTAATTTGTACCACCCCCATCCCCACCATTGATATACAGTTCCACAAGAATGGTTTTAAAATTTTCAAAATTTTTTAAAAATTCTAAAATAGTTTAAAAGTGCTGAATATCTCACTAAACAATGTGTTAAACCTATTGGTCTCCTTTCTAGCCCTCCCCTATCAAGCCAACTCCTTTCAAATCTTTTCCTTTCCTACCATCCCCTATCTAGCAATATATTCAAAAAATTTAAGTAATTAAAAAAGAAGGGAAAGCTAGGAATAAATGGAAGGCACGGTCCATAAACAATTTGATGTTGGGCCATTGAAGGAATGATGACATTAATTAATTTTAAAAATTGATCCAAAGAAATTTTATAAAAAAAATCATCTTTAGTTAAACAATTAAGCAATATAGACAAAATTTAAATGAAAACAAAAGTTTATTAGGATAATAACTTTTATTATATTATATTAAAAGCGTATGAATCGATTAACTTGTTATCCGCCATGTTCACTTATACGAGCACATGGTAAAATTATAAATATTTATAAACAATTTAATTTAAATATGTAAAATTATTTCAATATAATTATTAATATTTAGGACAATTTTAATTTATAATTTGAGCGATACAACGTTTAATGTGACTATCCTAAAACTTGACCGTGGTGAAGTGCAAGTACTGGCGACAGGCGATGATATTCAATTTGGAAAATTCCACATCGATGATAAAATAATCGCCTATTTGCTGATGCGGGCTGGTATTTATGCCGATGAGGGCGGCCAAGCTATACTGTTACTAAGGCATAAGTTGGAAACTCTGAAATGGTTATTGGGTACTAAGGGTTCGGCAGAGATTACAGTGGATAACATTTTACCTTGTCAACATTTACACGTGGAGATGACTTGGGAAAATTTAAACGAAATTACCAAAGATTTTTTTGCCGCGATCATTAATTATGTTAACCAGACGTTAACCAAAATGGGGACGGCTTTATCCGATATCGATGACGTTTTACTTGAGTGTGGTTACACATTGATTGAACGTTTGATTTGTGAGAATTTAGGCATTAAAAGAAAGTCAGATAACCCGGGTCACTCTGTGGTTGAAGGAGCTGCTATTCAGGTATGTTTGAAATTTAAAGAGTCTCGAGCTTAATGGACCCTTCTAATATTTATTCAGATTAGTAAAAGAGAATATAAATAACTAAATATAATTTATTTAAATATTAAATGTTAATTTATTTTTAAAAATCAATATAAGTAATATTAAACCAAATACACCACTGTTTGTTTGAATTAATGTGCTGAAATAATCTTGGGGTTAATTAATTGGGGTTTTCATATTATAATAAATAAAATAGAATTAGAATATAGATCTCTTTTTGACAGTAATAAATAACTTACTTTCATTAATTTTTATCAAATTTTTTTAATATGACTAAGATCCGGCAAAATAATTATTAAATAGTGTTTAGAAAGTAAATTTATTTTTCTAAAATATAATTTTGGAACAAAACATTAATATTAGCCAGCATATTCATCCAGTGTATAGTCATATAAGCTAATATGAATGTTCAATGCAAATAATTTTAGACATAAAAAGTTTATTCACTTTATATTTTTAAATTAATTAATTTTTATATATCTAATAATATCATAAGATTGAATCAATAAGTATTTTATATGTATAAAATCATTATTAGTTAAAATAATTTTTTGATAATTCACACAAATATAAGTTGATTTGTCTACATTTACATGATGAACATGCTGTCTAATATTAAGGTTTTTATCTCAAATTTTATTTGAGCTAATTACTTTGTAAGCACTATTTAATAATTATTTTCCCGGATCTTAAATGACGAATTATTTATAATACCACTAGAAAAGTCGTTAGTATTTTACTTGTAAATTAGATCATATAAAAAATCCAGAAATATAAGGAGTATTTTATTTACAAAGGATTTCAACTTAAAAATTAAGTTAGGCAAGATTACTTTTATAAATTAATGAATATGCAAAATTATTTTATTACATTGGTGCAAAAGTTCTCGCCGAAATTGCCATAGAACGCAATGTTATAAGCGGCGAGAACTTTTGCACCAATGTAATACAAATTAGTTTTTTAAACCTATCCTAAATGATTTTTTTTGTTGTTGAAATTTAAGAAATCGCTATAAAAATAACCAATATATCGTTATTTTAAAATTAAGTTTGTTTAGGGAAAATTATCAAAAATGAAGGAAAATCCCATGTAATTTCAATGAGAAATATTGGGAAAACTTTGAAGTGAATTTACTAATTTATTCTAATGAATTTTTATGGCAAATTTATATCGCTATATTTTTGACATTATCCAGCTACAAAATCCTGAAAATAATTTTGAGATTAGTTAATCCAGTCAAAAGGTATTCAATTTATTCCAGTCTTACATAGATTTGACCGTCTCTGTATGATATTCCTGATTACCGATTTCAGTACTTATCTATTAAACTTCCCTAAATTAGATTTTATAGATTCAACGAGATTTTATGTTATAAACATTATTGTTTTTAATTTTTTACTTTAGGCTGCAATATTAAATGGCATCCATGCTCAAAAAATAAATGCATTACAAGTATCGGATGCAATGCCATGTTCATTAGGTGTTGCAGAAAAAGATGACAAAATGTGTATTATAATACGTGCTCAAACTAAAATACCATGCTCAAATTCAAAATTATTTAAAACCGTATCGGACATGCAATCTGAGTTGAATGTAATTGTTTATGAGGGGGAAGATTATGTCGCATCGAGAAATACAAAGCTTTGTGGATTTACCATTTCAAACATACCGCCAGATTCAGCAGGGACTCAAACTGTATTAGTGACTTTGACTATCAATGATGAGGGTATGCTCAGCGTAAGTTCCACTGTGAATTCAACAAGTGTAACCCATAGCATGGAAGTTGCTTTTTCAAAATGCCGTCGTCCACTTGATGAAATAGAAAAGTTATTAAATATTTGAATATTTTATTAAAATTGTGAAATGTCAGATTTTTAAAAGTACAAAAATTTATTGTAAATTAAACACAATTTTAGAAAACAATAAAAGGATATATTTGAAAATATTCAAATTGAAGTTATTGAACCTTAAAAAGTGTTGGACTTTTAAACCTTTGCCGTTGTATAGCAGTTTCACCTGTTTATACAACGAACACAATATATTGGGCTGAAATTCTGTTACCAAATCAGTTGCGCAAGCTGTATTTGGTTCACTCTCAACGAATACCTTGGCTTGGATTATTTTGCGGGTTTTTTGAAGCTTGAACATTTATATTCTCCAGATACCCTGTTCACACTTAGGTCTTTTCTATTTTAGGTCTTTTCGGTGGGTCCCTTTCATACCCTGACCCTGAACTATAACCGGAAAATGGCCAAGTTACAGATCAGAACGTGTGACTAGGGTATCTGGAGAATACAAATGTTCAAACTTCAAAACAAACGCAAAATTTGTCAGATTTATAGTTTGATTATTTTTAGGTTATAGTTCTTAGGAAAGGGACTCACCGAAAAGACCTAAAATAGAAAAGACCTAAACTTGACGTAAAACTAGTAGGTTGTGTGGGGTCGGGTGTACCACCAACTGCCTGTCCATTGGAGGTACTATTTATACGCATCCCTCCGAATGCGTTGTTAAGTAGCAGCTGCTGAAAGTGGTCACCACTTGGGGGTTGGGAGGGCTGGTAGTCCTTGATCTGGAAACTCACGGCTACTATTTGTCTACGCCATTGTCCAGTAACTTTGCCTGATCATTATAAATATAGTATTATTTAATTAATAATAAATTAACAATGGCATTAATAAGCTACATACCTTTCCACTTACGAGGGCTCTATTTCCCAGCCCCGCTCACTAGACTTATGGGGTTATTAGGTATGTTGTAGGGAATATGTCCCTGATAACATACAGCTAAACTTTGTAAGCTTAATCCCGTTATTTGGTGTCCATTATTGCCGCAAAAAACGTACCGAAAGCTTACAATTTGATCACAAATAATACATTTAATGAGTGAATAAAAAGTGTTTGAAATTTTGATTCATTTTTTGTGAATCATTTTTATCGTTAATCTCTTTTTCACAATTTTTGTTCAAAAGATATATTCATCGATTAAATTCAAAATTTAAGATAAAATGAATATTTCTACATTTTATTCATGCAAAATACTTTTAATTACACATAAATGACGCAGGGTAGTTTATTGGAGTTAATTATCAGCAAATAATATTTTAAATAAATAGTTGTATGAATAAAATGTAGAAATGTTCATTTTATCTTTTAATTTTTGACGCCTGTTCATTAGGACGATGCAGTGCGTGGATCGGGTGCTCATCGACGCCGGTATGTCCGTCGATGATGTGGACGATGTCGTGTTGGTGGGCGGGTCCACGCATATACCCTTTGTTAAAAATTTGATCGAGGACCGTTTTGGTAGTAAACTATCTACAAGATTAGACACCGAGAAAGTGGATCCATTACAGGCTGTAGCTAAAGGGGCAGCAATTCAGGTGATTTTATTAAAGCATTTTGATGTAGTCAATTTTCATTTACATGACATGAATAAGGTTGAGAAAGGTCATGTAGATAATTTAAAATTATTAATCAAAATATAATTATGTAGCATGATGATTATATTTGTGGTCCTAGTAATCAAAAGGCATACTTTAGCTCTGCTTTCATACCACTACCACTACAACTACCATTTACAACTACGACGGTATTTATACCAAACAATACGGTAAAGTCGTATGAAAGCTATGTTTAAGTATGCCCTTTGATAATTGGGTTCACATTTGCTAAAATTTTTTTGTTATCAATGTAATCACAAATATATTATATTTCGCTTCCCAGGCGGCTATACTAAACGGAAATCAGGCGCAAAAGGACCGGACTCTACGGGTGCTGGACGTCACACCTCACACCCTTGGCGTTAGGACTACCGGTGACGTGTTGTCGCCCGTAATCCGGGCGCAGTCCCGGGTGTGCACACCGTTCACCAAAATATACGGAACTGTTTGAGACTATGAGACGGACATCGATGTGGAGGTGTATGAGGGCGAGGATGCCGTCGCCACCCGTAACGACCTGTTGGGCAGGTTTACGGTCACAAACATACCGCCCGAGGAGGCCGGCAGGCAAAACATATCCGTTATGTTTTGCGTGAATGACGAGGGTATTTTGAAAGTGAGGGCTGAGGTGCTGTCCATAGGTACGGCCCACGAGATTGAGGTCACGGAATATAAGGGGAGACTCAGTATGGATGAGCTGCTTAAACGTCGGCATTAAGAATAGGGTTTCAGTGACTATTACAGAATATTTTGTTTTTTATAAAATTTTAAAATAATGTCTATTTGAGAGGTATTAAAGTAAAATCCGTTTTGAAACCTGCTTTCATACGAATAATGAGTACTGTTTAACACTATTTGAGTTATATAAAAGCAAGTTTCAAATCGTGTTTTGCTTTAATGCCTCATATTTTATGATCAAATATTAATTCCTAAGATTATATCCGCATTAATAAGATTTACATAACAAATACATAAAGGTTATTTTTGTAGAAATACATAGAGGTTTTCAACTCTTCTTGAATAATACTTTTAATAGTACTATACAGTAGTGTAGATATAATGTTGAACATATCTTTTTGAATAACTTGGTTTTATATAAATTATTGCATTTCATAAATAATAGTCAGTGAACATTATCAAATATTTTTCATATTAATAATTTTCACATATTATATGGAGTTTTAAAAAATAAAAGTTATATTGAATTGAATTTTTAAAATATTAATAACAAAACTATTATATGCCCGTGTTTGTGCCGGAATACTTTATTAATCTCCTTCACAGAGGTCTCCCTAATCGATGATTTAAACCCTTGCTCACTATCAAATTTAATATTTATGTTACTAACACGAATTAATAAATGTACCTTAAATGTAACGGACTATTAATAAAACTATATGTCTAGGCTTTTACGTAATGTGTAACTATGGGTACCAGAAATAGATACCGTAAATGAAATGACATTATATGTAATCCTGTAATCATAGATGTCGTGTACACTGTGCAGTATACAAAATAACATTATATTAATAGTTTATATAAGTGTATTTTACAACCATTTTTAATAATTATGTGTTAGTATTACAAGTTTTGTGAAATGTATCATGTAAATAATTATGCCAGCTTGAACTTGTATTTTATTAAATTATAAAATTTCATAATAATTATAATATTTACAACTTTTATATTTATAATAACAGTTTTATTACTTTTTGTATTAAGTTGATTTTGTGAAATTTTAAAATTATAAACGCTCAGGTTTTTTACAAATTATGCAGCATGATAATTTTAATTTTATATAATAAATTAATTTTAGTAACTAATTAATTATGTGCTGTATTTAGTTTTATTAATTGATAGTAACTGGTTCATTAAAGTTATAAAATTCATTAAATATAATAAATAGTTTACAGTTTATTTATACAGATAATTTCTAAAACGATAAATGCTTTGAAAATAATTACAAAATATTACATTGTGGTGTTGTGGGACGATAATTTTAACCTGAACAAAACTCTCATTAACAACATATTAACAAAGATTTATGAGAAACAATGCGATGAAATAGTCATTCTATCGGTGGTGGGCCGATAACGGATAACCAATTTGAACAAGTTCATAGTGAATTACTGGATCACTTATGGCCTCACCAGGAACAGTTGATATTTGATAACAAAAATCTATTTAATAAGATATATTTGTGGGAAATGGTTGACAAGAATCCCAATAATATTACAATTAATATGAATCATCCGAAAGACAAATACAAAGCACTCAATGAACGACAAAAAGACAAATCCTATTCACTTGTCGCGCAATTCAATGACAACCCTATTGGCGCATATTTTAACAAACAACTTGGTCATATAGAAAATGTTCTGGATCACCAAGGTAATAGCGCCATAAACTGTTTAGCGTTTGACGGCATTCGCGTACTCCATGGCTGCAACGCCCAGTTATTCTTATACGGAACGGTATTTAAAATCAATGATATTATGGGAAGGGATGTAGCCATCAATGAAGAGCTTAATAAATATGGACTGAATATAGTCGATACAAATCCCTTGAAAGTAAGGCTCGTATTCACGGACACGACTAAAGCGAGTGTTGACTTAAACGTCGAGTCGTTATTCGCGTTACAAGTATTGGAAATGAAATCCAGAGCCGAGACTCAGTTTGAAAACTATATGCAAAACGTGTTATTCATTGTTCCCACGAGTTATACCATACGACAGATACAGGCCGTAAAGGACGCGGCTAATATAGCGGGAATTGATCATGCTCATATATTGTCCCAGATGAGTGCGGCGGCCATTGATTTCGGGTTTAATACTAACGATAAGTATTACAATAGAAATACAAACTTTCGTGAAGTACTCGTCATTATGTTCAGCAGTAATGAGTGCGAGTTAGCGCTCATTGAATACTACAATCAAAGTATCAAATACCTGGCTTATTATAGTGGGGTCACTCATGGAAATGCTTTGGTGATCAAAAACAATTTTTCAGATTGGCTAACAAAGTTATTTGAAAAGATCAATTATACAAAATTGTCGAAAATGCCTGCGCATAATAAAGTCAATGATTGCCTAATAACAGGTAAATGATAAATTTTATTACCCATTGAAAGTAATAATGCCTAAAATTTTATCAGAATTGTTCTCGTGTTTTATGTTATTAATTACAACATTCATAATTTTTTAATCCAGTATATATTAATTTGAAGTAAACTTTTAAATTAAATATAATTATTTAATAAACGTTTTATAATTAATCTCAAGTTACTAGACTATTTATTATAAAAATATTAATTAACTTATAAATAATATTAATTTTCAGGTGACCCGGATATAATAAACAAATTTAATTTTAAGGTTGTTCTTAAAAAGCACTGCATACATTCTGTAAAAAACGACATTTCAAACGCAGTGACCAGCGGTGCAGTATATTATAGTAATTATTACGAAAAGTACAACAAATTACTTCCTATCACCGGGGTAATACTGAGAGACATCATGTGCCACATCGAGTTTAATGATGGCAAAAAGTGGGCTGCCACATATAAATATTTGCAGCATGCAAATGAACCAGCACCAGTCCGCTTAGATCCGTACACCAGTTTTAAATTGCCCGAGCACTTCATAAAGTTTCCAATACGGGTGGAAATCACCGAGGGTCCCGAGTTGGTAGTCAAACGCTATCAGATTCATAGTCTACCAAAACAATTTAACGATTCACCATGGAAAAAATTGTACATATTCTTGACTATTAGTCAAAATGACAAAAATGAATTAAATTTGTCGATTACTGCTAAAGTATTGGGAAAGAAAAATAAGGGTATTTTCTCTTACGTTGATCTCGTGGAAAACATTTACAACTTTAGTGATGAGCAAATAACTGAACAGGCACAGTTAGTAGAAAGTTTGAGAATGCTTGACAAAACTATCGTGGGCGAAACTGACCAGGTTAAATTAGTAGACACTGGCGATTATTATACACAAAACGAGTACAGCAACCAAAATAAGCAAACTATTAAACCTCAACAAAAACCGATTCAATCAACGATCAAACCCGTGGTGAATTTAATCGAAAAAAGTAAGCTGGCTAACTTTGTAAATGATTTGATTCACCTGTATAAAAGTAATGTGTCCAAGGAAGTAACTTCCGGTGAGACTGATTCGCAAAAATACGATAAAATCGCAACTAAAATACGAAATAGTGTGCTCACTAAGTATCAATCCGAACTAAATGGAAAGCAGCCAGTAACTTATATTAATGAGTACTACATCGAATTAGTCAACATCATTGAGTTCTAAATATTTAAATCTCTTAAAAATAGGGATGTATGAGCTTGATAAACTTATTATGTTTCACAGCATTAGTTATTTGCTTTTATTATAAACTTACAATGCAAGATCGGGAATTGTTCTCGCTAATTGTAATTAAACCCGACTGAATTATACTGGTATAGTATGGTATAATAATATCCAGGTCCCGTAATCTAGCGGAATTTCTTAGGTGTCCAAATCGGTGGTTATATCGGTCGACGCGCTATAAAAACTCTATACTTTTTGCTGTAAAAACGAGTCAGAGTTACGATATTAGGAATGAATGTATTAGGTTTCGTCAAAAGTTTTGCGAGGTAAAATTTGAAGCTTAATTCTCAATAACCAATATAGGTATCAAACATATTTTTAAACCTCAACTATGGTTTTTGCTTTTATGTATTCTCCCAAAGAGACTACTTGATTAGAGCACGGGTAGCTCGGCACAGGTAGCTTTTATGTACAACACAAACTATAAGTCCTAGAAAGACAAGCGACACATCGTTGGAAAGTGCATAAAAAATGATCGAACCCATCTATCGGGATTTCCCTGGTAAATTGATCAATAAGGGACAGGGCGGCCCGGTAGGTCATGATTTTGTAAAAATTATTTTAAATTGAAAATCTGATTAGGCCATCGAAAACTACTCAAAATATGAATAACATCTGAATTTGAAATTTAAAAAATATCTCAACAAATACGTGAGCTAGATAAATATAAAAAATGATTGAACCCGTCTTTCGGGATTTTTCGTGTAAATGCTTCAATTAGGGACAGGGAGGCCGGGTAGGTCATGATTTTGTAAAAATTATTTTAAATTGAAAATCTGATGAGGCCATCGAAAACTACTCAAAATATGAATAACATTTGAATTTGAAATTTTAAAAATATCAACAAATACGTGAGCTGGATAACTTTGAAAATTTGTGATAATTTTGATGTATCTGTAAAACATAAGGATTTTGATTTGCCCTAGATTAGTTATTTCTCAAGATATCTTAAAGGTTTAAAATACTACATGTACTTTTGAAGTACATTTTGATGGTCTAATCGGATTTAATCTTATTCTTTGTTATCTTTATTTTATTCAATAATCTTAAATACCGGGCCTCCCCGTTCCAAATTGATGCATTTACTAGAGAAATCCCGATAGATGGGTTCGATCATTTTTTATGATCGAAAACTACTCAAAATATGAATAACATTTGAATTTGAAATTTTAAAAATATCATAAATACGTGAGCTAGATAACTTTGAAAATTTGTGATAATTTTAATGAATCTGTAAAACATAAAGATTTTGATTTGCCCTAGATTAGTTATTTCTCAAGATATCTTAAAGGTTTAAAATGCTAAATTTATCTTCTTTTGAAGCACATTTTGATGGTCCAATTGAATTTAATCTTATTCTTTGTTATCTTTATTTTATTCAATATTCTTAAATACTGGGCCTCCCTGTTCCAAATTGATGCATTTACTAGAGAAATCCCGATAGACGGGTTCGATCATTTTTTATGCTCTTTCTAACGACGTGTCGATTGTTTTTATAGGACTGATAGTTTTTGTTGTACATAAAAGCTACCTGTGCCGAGCTACCGGTGGTCTAATCAAGTAGTCTCTTGGGGAGAATACATAAAAGCAAAAACCATAGTTGAGGTTCAAAAATATTTTTAATACCTATATTGGTTGTTGAGAATTTAATTTTTAAGCTGCAAAATTTACCTCGCAAAACTTTCGACGAAACCTAATATTTCACAGCAAAAAGTATAGAGTTTTTATAGCGCGTCGACCGATATAACCACCGATTTGGACACCTAAGACATTCCGCTAGATTACGGGACCTGGATATTATTATTATACCATACTATACCAGTATAATTCAGCCGGGTTTAATTACAATTAGCAAGAATACTTCCCGATCTTGCATTGTTAGTAGTAATAAATACTTTATAACCTTGATAGTGTACTAATTTTATATTAATGAATCAATGATTAATAAATTTATAGGATTTCATTCATATGTTAAAATGTATTACTCGTATATTTACGATTGTTTATCATTAAACAAAATAACTAGCGTTGAAAATGCTTTCATTACTCATTTACTTTCTTTAGTCTATACATCACTAGTTGTAATAATTTGTAATACATGGAACTGGCTGGTCAACATGATAGACACCGAGGACAGAAATTGTAAATCGATTATCAAGGAAGTTTTGGCCAAAAACTCAAAGAAATACAAAAATATCATCGATGAATGTGTCAAAGACTTTAATCGTTGTATGAATGAGGCGATTGACGCTGATATTAATAATAATAGCCTGGCTAATAATTATAACGCAATATTTACCCGGGTATACAACGACATCATTAAAAGTTTTAATGAGAAATCTAAATATTCATGGCAAGGGTTTCAGCTACAAAATTATCGCAAAGAATTGATCAAGGATATAAATGAATGTACCGATAAATACAGGCTCTTATATGAGTGCAACGATAAGTATCGAACTAATTGCGGTCGAAAAATAACTGTGGAAAAGTATTTTAATTATGATAAACTAGTACAATTGCAATCGTATGTAGTTTTACCTAAGATTATAAATGATAATGAGTATTTAACGAAAAAATTAACACGGATGTATAATAAGACTATGCAATATTACAAACAAATACTTGATCAGATTTACCAACGTGAAAAACAAACTGCTGATAAATCTATTGAATTAGCCATTAATTTATACAAGCATATATTTAATCAGATATTAAAATCTCGATACTTTTCGCTATCAGAGATAAAGGACATTGATACAAAAATAACCGATAAAAGCCTATACAGTATGCATAACTCATGCAATTTTAACGCGTTTCAAAATGATCTGACACAATATTGTACCGACACATGGAATGCAAAAATTATGGACATTTACAACAATATTAAACTGGATTATACCCGCAAAGTGTCTAAACTATTTACCCTGATCAATGACATTCACCGCGATATGCATCGGAAGTACTGTCAGTCTGTGCGCAAACAAATGACCGGAAAATTCATCAAGATCGATTCGCTACAAAAAATGCTTGAATACGAATTGTATGAAATCATTGCCGATCAAGACACAACAATAAAAAACTTGAAAGGGGACTGGGAGGTCAACCTCGTAGAAAAGATCAGGGATAAAAAAGAACAAAAACTAAAATTTACCCTGTTGAACCAAATTCACCAATATACACTTGAAAACCTTCGAAATAATTATCAGAACCTTTTTGTTGAGTTTTCGTCCATTGGTTTCGGACATTTTGGAAAAGTATTTAAAGTCAAACATAGATTAGATGATCATATATACGCCATTAAAAGTGTGGAAATTAAAGGTAAATATAAAACTATTTTTACAAAAAAAATGATATTTTTTGAAATATTGTTCAGATATTTCTGAGGAATATATGAATAAAATTCTGAAAGAAGTGAAGAATTTGAGAAAAGTTCGCTCAAAATATTGTGTTCAGTATTATAACTCATGGCTCGAGAGCAAACACCTCTACATTCAGATGGAGTTCTGTTCACAGAATTTAAGGAATATTCTGGAAATAAAAGCACAAGTATTTGTTCGACAAATAGGAGGATCCATGGATTGTGTCGAGTATTTCATTTCGTGTGAAATATTCCGTCAGATCTTAGAAAGTGTTCAGTATTTGCATGAATTGAATCCACCGATCATTCACAGGGACCTCAAACCCGAAAACATATTAATCGCTGAGAATGTAAGAAAAGGTAGATTTGTTAAGTTATGTGACTTTGGTCTGGCTGTCGAACATCAGACGGCATCTCAGAGTCACTCCAAAAATATGGGAACTTCTAAATATATGGCCCCAGAATTGCATCAATCAAAGTATACCACGAAAGCAGATATTTTTAGTTTAGGCATCCTTGCGATGGAATTATTTGATATCATATTAGAGTATGTTGTAAATTAAAATTTTATATAATTTTATAATTAATAATTTTATAATTATTTTCAGTGGCAGTGAACTGGAAAAATATAAGAATACTATATTGAATGATCATTTTAATAATATTTTAAATATATTTAATTCAATGATATCCTATGGAGCTTATATTAGACCAGGATGCAATGAGATATTAAATAAAAGTGATACATGGTTACTTAGCAAGCATATTATAGACTCGAATATTACCGAATTTATAGGATTTAAAAATAAACACAAATCTGATGATTGCTTAATATTCAATGAAGTTTTAACATACACGTTAAAAATAGATAATACTGTATAAGCAATGTAAATCCAGTACTATTACAAAAGTAGTTTTAAACCCGGATCAAATACAGGTAAATACATGTGATTCTGGTAATGATTAAGTATAAGATTATTTATTTAACATTTTAAATTTTTTTATAAATAAATGTTACACCAAAATATTTTCTAATAATAAATCAGAAATTTTATTGTTGCATTTGTTACATTCAATTTAATAAAAGTGCTATAATATTATTATAGGTTTATCCAGGTCTACGAACCTGCATTGAAAGATATATATAATACTTAACCACATTTAATACACTAAAAACTGTCATTTTTCCAATACAAGTTTGACAAAAGTTAATTTGATCGGAAAAATTATTTAAAATATTTCACCAGAATTAACCATCTACGTTGCGGGAACTGGATAATCAATTGAACAGATAATTCAATCCTTAATTTTTTGTTAAGCATTTTATTTGTTAATTCTAATAAAAATACAAATCTTACATAGTTTGTATTTTATAATTATTTTATTAAAAAATATTCAATATTAAATCTTACAGAATATTCTGTGTTTTTAATGAATTTATATAATAGAGATATATCAACTATACTTCAATATTTCATCTAATATTAATATATATAGTAGTGTAGAGGAATATTGCAGGATTAAGCATTTTTTGTATTATATAACTTCATATTATATGAGCTTTGGACAATCAGAGTAACGTTAGCTATTTTATATTTATTATATCTCATTATTAATTTTATACGAAAGTCAACTATTCATAAAATATTCATATGTTTAAGGTAAACGAGTAGTATTATAACTTATAAGGTTAAAATATTACTGGATTTTAAAGTATTAATAATATTAATAAAAATAGCTAACGTTACTCTGGTTGTCAAAAGCTCATATAATTTATTGTAATTTATTAAAACTTTCATAAATAAAAGTCAGTGAACACAATCACACAAATTATTTTTTCATTTTAATAATTTTCAAATATTAGGAATTAAAAAATAAAAGATGATGTCAAACTAAAAATTTTTATTTAAATTAAGAATTTTGAGTATTACCATAAAAATATATGAAGTTAATAATGACAAATAATAAAAAAATTATTATTCTAACTGTAAGGATTAATGAGTTACACTGGTTTTTATTCTTATATTTCAAACCTAAATAAAAAGTAAACC
>CAJPVJ010000044.1:0-53942 GCA_905397405.1 Oppiella nova
CGTCTTGTTGATCATTGTTATAAACAGAGAATTGCGTATATGCTACGTAAAGCTTATTTGGCCCGATTTTTATGGCTGCGGCCATTCGTTGAGCTTGAGTGCCATCCGCCATGTATGGGCTTACTTCTACTTCAAAAACATATGGTGTGTCGTTTTCTGTAGCATTTTGATCAAGAGCAATTCCGAGTGATTGAATTTCTGAAGCAGGAACTGAACCAGCACGAAGGTCAGATAGTCCATATTTCAATGATGGATTTGCACATATGTAAGTTCCATCGCGCCGAATAGCAAATAAAATATTTCCATCTGCGTCTTGGTCAATATGCGTAAATTCAGAAATATCAGTTCTATTAATGCTTTGAGCTACTACATTAAAACTTCCATTTTCATTTTTAAAATCTTGCGCTTCAAATTCACCAGCAGAATTTAAAGAAGCTGGTATATCTCCATTTGAATCAGGAAAATCAAAAAGATTTGGGGCATTTGTTTTGTTTAAATTTGCTGTTGCATTTAATGCTGCATTTGAAGCAAATTTATTTGCATTGTTTTCTGCAGTATTTGCTTTATATGTAGCATCTTCTTTAGCTTGATCTAATTCACTCAAACCTGTGTCATGCCATGACGGGGTTGTTGCTGGAGTGCGCGTTTCCCATAACCAGACTTTTCTAGTATCAAACGCTTTCCCAACAACTGGTTCAGCATCAGGAACATAGGCAAGCAATTCAGCTTGAGTGTTAAATGGAACATATAAACCACTTTCAACTGATTCATTTATCACTTTATTAAAGTACTCGATCTCATCAGCAACATCTGTCTTAACTTGCTCAATTTCTAAAAGCGCTTCATTAATAACAGTAAGATCTACTTTACCCTCCAAGCCAGCCAACACTTTGCGTAGAATCATTAAAATGTCAGCAATACTATTAGTATTGCTTAAAATAGCATCCCAATTTGTCGCCATTTTTTTCTCCAACCAAAAAAAACCTGCATAAGCAGGCATCATAAGCATTTAATATTATTTCGCTTTAATCACATATATTGCTGCTGTATTACGAGGTCGGTTTTCTTCAGCAGTGTTTACTACTCTAGATGCATCAAAGCTAACCCCCCATGCTTGAGTACTCCCACTACCGCTATCACCCGTATAAGACTTGTGACCAGGTATCACCTCAAAAGCACCATCAGCTTCTAATTCATCAATAAACTGAATATTATTTGAAGTATCATCACCAGCTTTCAGGCTACCTGTAATATTTCTAATAGCATCTGTTTGATTGCTTCCGAGTGTTCGCCCTGTATCCACACCTTTACCATGGTCCCAACCTCTTATAAATTCAGCTCGATAATCGGGCACTTTGAAAGTTGTTCCTGATCCACCATACAAATTACCTAATTTTTCAGCTAACTTAGGGTAATCTGACTTATTGTATGTTTGACCATTACATTCGAGATAATTTGTAGGTATATCTTCAAATGGACATATGCTTACAAGCCCAATACTTTCATCACTCCCACTTAATAGTGAATTGCTTGCATCAATCAATTCATTAACTTTTTTGGTTAACGAATTAAAGAGCCAATTCATCCATTGACGTGCTGGCTGCAGTCGAACTGGAAAACCAGCTTCAAGATCCAGCTCATCGGTGTTCTTTGCACCTGTTTTAGAAAATTCAGTTAATTTTTCAATAATCATCTTCACCCTCGAATATCAATCTTACGCCCGAAGGCAAAGGGAACATTAATTTAACAAGCTCACTCTCAAAGACTTCATAACTGGCTAAAAATGAAAAAGTGATCGTCATGTCTTTGTTATCTCTAAACTTGAATGGTTTATCGATAACGAGAGAAATAATTTCTTTTGCTGATAGCTCAGTACAGTCGCTTTTGTTTAGCAAGATTTTTGATTTAATTGCTCGCTTGAATAACTGCGGTGACATCTTAAGCGCTGTATAGCCACTCATCCCCGACTCTCGCCAATATCCTGACTTAAAGCTTGGATCATCAGTTTCACGCCACGGTAATGATGCAGGCTGACCTTGAAAACCAAAATAAGGAACGGGTACCGAATTAGGTATTGAATTAGGTGCACCAATCCAATCGGCAAGAATCTGTAACTGATCTCCTTTGGCTGTATCAAGATCAAACTTGCTGCCCAAGCTACTGAGACAATCAAGACAGTCAATCAATGGATTTATTGAAGTCTCGACCGTCTGCCTAAACTTGGGTTTGTCTCGATGCTGGCTCGTTAGCAATGCGATATATTTACTTGCATCCACTAGAACCCTCCTGAGGTATTGATCTCGATGTTATCGGTATCGCAATACGCCACGGCGTTAAAAGCGAGGTTGTAATCACCTGTAATCGGTACACCATTTGCGATTATCTCAATCGAATCGATTTGATAAGTTTCTGAATCCAAATTCCCAAACAAGCCTGCAGGGATATAAAGCTTGTTCATCATGATTCGATCGCCAATATCGAGTTGATTCACGTAGTCGGCCAAGTTCTGCTTAATATTGCTTTCGATCTCTTTGGTGTATTCTGAAGATCCAACAAGATTTAATTTAAAACCAACATTGATGATGTTTGGCCGATATAGCGAGACAGTTACGGGATCCCCAAATGAGTCAATCACGGTCACATTAACATTACCAAACCAACCACATCCCAAGCTTTTTTTTGCTCGCATAACGTCTGCGATAGCCACAGCATCGCCACCCGCGACAACTACACATAAGCTATGCGAAGGAATACCAAGATTACTTGTTATGTCGGTGTCATTTTCATAGGTCTTACAACGTGAAATACCTGGCAATCCAAAGATTGCACCTTTAATACTGTCTGTTTTTGACTGAGAAGGAATTGCTACAGATAGCGCTTGCCGCTGTCTTAGTTTTGCATCTGTCTCAACAGGCATTCCTAAAGATGAAGTGGCAGAGTTATTTACTCCTTTCCAGCCTCGTGTCGGCTTTCCAATAATATTGATGGTATTACTCATAGCCAAGATCGCACCCGCATTCTTCGCTGTAGCAGTAATGACAGTACTTCCAGAATTACCGATTATTACAACATCTGGAAAAACCCACTGATTACCATTGTCATCCAAAGCATACCCTTTTGTAATTTCTGTACCTGGCACACCAGTAACTTCCAGATCCACTGTCGAGAATGTCGGTAACTGTCGAGCAATTCCATTAATTGCTACATTGCGTGATAGGGCATCTTTTTTTGCTGTCTTAGGTGAAAATGTAGAGTAAGTGTCTAAAATGACCGCATTCACATCAGCGATGGCACGGGAAAACACCCCTATCCATTGCCCGTCTTGGCTATCATTTTCTAAGTATGCATCTTCACCATAAATACTTCTGTATTGTGTCTTGAGATAATCAACAATTTCATAATATGTAGGCGCAACGGGACCACTATCAGTAATAACTGGTGCAACAGTTGTTAAGGTCATGTAGTTAAATCCTCAGTGATATATGCTTGGCCATAAATTGTGTTTACAGTCATTGATATATTTAAACGGCGTGTTTCTGCATCTAATGAGCTTTGAAAGTCGATAATGTTATTAACACCCTGTGTTTCTAAAACCCGTTGTCTAAGTGTGAGCTCATAAAGATTCTTGGAATGCTTACCAACAATTGATTGATTCCAACCGGTACCATCTGATGTATCCGCAAACCACTCACCAAGCCAAAGCTTAAGCCTGGTTAAAATCGCCTGCGCAACTGTCTCGGGTGAGTTCACAACAAAGTCATTCTTGCTAGACCCAAAAACATAGTCGCCATCACTTGAAAGTTTTCTATAGCGCATAAAAAAAGACGCTTTCGCGCCCCTCATATTGATTAGTCTATTGTTTAGGTGGACCCGAATCTTCAGAACCCGATCTAACCCCAGTTGTAATATGACCTATCAAACTAACTGTCTTAGCTATTACGTCGAATAGAGATTTGATTAAGCCATCAACTGTTAAGTTTTTTTTCATTTCAACATCACAATGAAAAACTGCTTTCTGGCCAATAAAATTGATTATTCCACCTGGTGTGATTTGGATCTTCGTTTCATTGTCATCACTGCGAATCTCAAGACTGTCTGTTGATATATCTGAGATCTTATTCACTTGTGATTGCGGTCGGAAAAATGCAAATCCATCTGATAGATCATGATGCCGAGTATCAAAAGGATTCTGAACCCCACCAGATTGCCACCACAGATCGATATTTCGCGATGAGAAGCTTACAAGGCATTCATCCCCCGCGTTTATTGGATGTGTGATAGTAAAACCACCCGCACAAGGAAACATCACTGGTACATCCTGCAGTATCTTAATTTCCAGCATTTCGATATTCCCATCAGGTGCGCGGACGGGAATTCTAATCAGTGGCCTTACTTCTACAGTTACAGCTTCTGAATCAAAACTCACCACTTCGCAAGGAAGGGATGTCCATAAGCCTAAAATCTGTGAACTAACTTCACTCTTGATAATCTGATAAATATCTGGCGAACGTTCATTAATTGTTAATGCCATGCTTACTCCGACTTAACTTGTGGTCTCCAGCTCTCATCAACTGCATTGATCGTAATACCTGATTTCGGCACCACTGCACCCAATGCAGTACAAACCATACTCGTATACCACTCATCACCCCGAGTATCACCATTGTGCTCAATTGCTTGAATAACAAATATTCCTTTGGCATTGGTCGCAAGCTTGGGGGTTTTATAAGGCTGATCGACCTCTTGTCCACTATATGCAATGTCGTAGTTTTCCGACTGCAGGTTTGTTAAATCAATCTGAATACGATCCATACGTTTCAGCTTAGGATTTAATAAACATTTAACAACAAGCCCTTCGCTAGTGAGTTGTGGCATACCGACCATTCCAGTGTCTGCCGTCAACACATACATAGGCTGAATAGAATATTTGTCTACTTCGGTGGAATTTAATACACCTTCGGAATAGTCATAGGTGATATTGTTTTCACGCCCAACACGTTCAATGAAACCGTGAAAGCTACCAAAAATAGTGCGTCCACGCGGGTACTTTTGATCACTCAACTGAGCCATATCACCTGATTCAACACCAAATTTTTTTGCTTCTTCGACAATCAATTCACCCAATCCAAATATTGGTGTACCAGCTGGCACCGACTGATTGATAATTGCTTCATTACGAATTTGATCTCCCGCAATAGCAAGCACACAAAGGTAGGTATCAACAGGGCTATAACGCCCACGGCGATATTGAAACACTCGCCCCTTAAAAATAACCTCGGGCTCATCATCGCCATAGCTACACGCCAGGATAATTTGGGTATTCTTTTTATCATCATCCACACCAGCTAATTTATTCATTGTCTCATGCGACAAATTGTAGATATAAATTTCTGCTGCTTTTGGCTGTTCTGTTGTTGGTTGGCTCACACTAAAAGTAATTTTAAAGTCAGAAAAATCCAATGCATCTGGCGTGTTTTGATCTACCTGAATTGTCAGCCTAAAATTCCGCATCCATTGCATTGTCATATATCACTCCAATACAGTTTAATGTTTGTGCTTAAGTCACTAAATGCTTGGCTTTCATCTTCATTGATATTTATTACATAGAGTGAGCCTTTGATAATGTGTTGATGTTGAGCAAGCAAATTATCACCCACTAACATTGGTAAACCTGCAATTAGTGGATTTTCAGCTGTATCAAAAATATCTAAATACCATTGCCCTGCACGATAGATCAGCTGCAGTTTGAACTGAGCTGATCCCAAGCGAATATTGAATTTTTGATTGCCGTAATTAAGCGGGATTTCGTATATCATGTTCCACCAAATGGGTTAATTAATTCCCACCCTCCACCAACTTGAGCACCACCCACAACTTGACCTAAAATCGAGGTGCTAACTTCTTTTGGTTGAACTGTTCCACCATCCGACACACCTGCAGTAGCTTCTGGACTAGCTTGATTTTCAACAGCAATGAATGACTTTTGTGTACTAGTAATAATCACTTTTTTAAAAGTGATGTCGATCATTAGTACATTTTCAGTTTGAAGATCTGTTGTGCACCCAAGTGATTTGATCAACATATTTGTATAAAGTCGCTTACCAGTCGAGATGATTAAAGGGATAACCTGGTCTTGCAACTGCAGTAAAGCCTGGTAGATGATTGTTAAACTTGTATTGCCACCTAGAATGGTATTACCTAAAAATCCATTTAAAGTGCCGGCGCTTTCAGACCAGCCTACTTTCATTGTGACTTCTGGTGGCTCTTTAAATGCATGATCCGAGATGGTCGCACCAACTTCCGTTGGGTGTTCAGTAACCTTCAGTTCGTCTTTATGTTTTTCTTCGACTGTTACATCTGCAAAAAGGCCCATAATTGTGCGACCACGGCCTGATAACAATAAAGATCCTACTACTTCTGAATATTTTGATGACACGATAGTGCTCATGGCACCATCAACTAATGTTCCTATTGCCATGATTCACCTATCAATAGATACAAAAAAACCCCAATTATTTATATTGAGGTTCTTACAATTAATAAAAAAATAATCTAGCCGCTTCTCATATCTGTAGATGGCTTTATCTCTACTTGTGGTGATTCCGATTCAAGAGTCACGGATAAAGCCTTCTCCGTGGAAACAGAATCTCCGCCTGAAGTGTCATCTGACTTAATATCAAGTAAAGCTATTAACTTTTCACCTGTTGATGGGGATGAGAGTAATAAATCAAGATTTTCTTCAAAACTCTCTGCATCAGCTGCAGTCAATCGATTTCCATCAACATAGATCGTGCAAGGAAAACCTTCGCTACTTAACTCTAAAACTGTTAAATCATAGCTATTAGAATTAAGTATAGTTGAAAGCAAAAATATAACCTGATTAGTTGGTCTATCAAGAATGGGGGATGTTTTATCAAAGGTGGTGAAGTAGGCAGCCGCCTTAACTATTGCATGCTTCTGACTATCCCGCAAATCTATCGAAACTCTACCATCAGTATAATCTTCAATATCAGCTTTTACATCTTCTATTATTCCAAAGATTGTTTTAAGGTTAATATCCCTTGAATCAGCAGCTTCTATTGCATGGCTCAAGGAATTTCCAAAGTTTCTCTTACTTACTCTAGTCATTTTTATGCCCTTTCAATAAATACGCTAACAGCTAAGTGATCAGAAATAGGATCGTTCAGCCCAGCATTTATGTCAATAATTTCTACTAAATTATCCATAAAATTCCATTTCTTGCCTAAGAAGTTCTCAGAAACCAATATCTGATCGATTACATGCCAACTATTGAACAAACCAGTTTTACGTAAATAATGTGTTCCAGACTTAATGTGATTAAAATCATTATGTTGAGAATGTGTCAAAAACTTCCAGCAAGGGTTATACAAAAGAGATTTCCTGTATTTAACTAACTCTTTTTCTCTAGATGTTTGTAAACCCACTGTCATGCTAGCATGGTGTGGCTCAACATTGTAATCACCCAACAGAATTACACCATTTTGTTTCAATAAGTCAGAATTAATTGCACTCCTTAAATCCTGCGCAATATTGTTATAAAGTATGTCATCTGCAGATTGGCGGCTAGGCCAATGCGATAGGTATATTACTAAAATCTCATTCATATGAGGAAGGTAAAATTCAAACCGCTGACCTGTCTTAACTTTCCTATCAGCTGAATTAAAAATTAAGTTTCTAGTCGGTGATTGTGGGTTAAATTGATATCCTTTATTAAATAGAATACAGGTATCAAAAATCATGTTACCCAGCTTTTCATAACCACTAATAAAAGTATAATTTGAATTCTCAATATCAAGCTTTTCTATAAGATCCTCTATATCTATAGATGACACCTCACCTAAACAAATAAAATCATAATTTAAATCCATAAACCTCTGAATAGTTTCATGACAAAGAATCAATCTATCACTTTTTGGTAATTTGAACTTTTTAGCTGTTATTGTCTTTGTTGTAGGTGGTGATAAACTTGTATTCCACCAAACTAATGACAGTGTTACCTTTTCCATAAACAACAAGGTATAGATTTAGATAACTTGCATATTACTTACTCAACATCTATAAATAAAGCATCAAAAACATCCTTTAAGATAAATCATGAAAAAAATACTACTTCTTTCAATCCTGATCAGTGGTGGGGCTTGGGCGGATGCCTCTTGTAAAAATAAACCACATGCGCCAGTTCCACCCAAAAACCTATCTTTATATAACAAACAAACTGACAATCTTGATGATTATTCGACAGTTAGAAATAAATTAATAAAACAAGGTTGGTTGCCTGTACCCTCAGATGATAAATATGCAGAATATCCTGAAGAGGAGTGTATCTCTGATAGATGCATATTCACCTATAAAGATAAGCACAAAAATACATTGTGGATAGAAAAGCCTGATGATATTTCAAGCGTTACAGTGAAGTGCTTATGATTAACCAATGAAAACCCCTTTCGCTCCCCTTGCCATAACTGCGAGCTGATTCTCTTGCTGACGCTTAACTGCGTTAGCTGATTCCACAGGACTTGAACCAATATGAAAAAACTACTCTTACTCTCGATCTTTGTTAGCGGTGGCGCCTGGGCTGATTGCAACAACCCAAAAACATCACCTGAAATTCAGTCATGCTTATCAAGTGAAATTACCTCACTAAAAAAAGAACTAACCATTACTTACAATAAACTCTATAAGCAAACTGAAGCAAAAAAAGAGCTAGATAGCGCTCAAAAAGCATGGTTGAGATACAAAGACCTGCAATGTGGAGATTTTACTATCGCTGATGCTGGTTATGGTTCTGGCCAGATTGCATATGATCTGGCCTGCCAAGCTGAATTAATTGAGCAACGTACTAACTTTTTGAAAAATCAACTTAACTAACCAACAAGTACCCCTTTTGCCCCTCTTGCCATAAATGCCAATGAATTTTCCTGTTGGTGTTTCACAGCATTAGCGGAGTCTATAGGGTTGGATGCACCATTAATCGTCATATCAGTTTGATAACTCTGATGAATTACAACACTACTTGCTGTTAAAGCATTGGAGTTATTAATCTGAGATTTATGAGGATTACCTATAGGAGGGGCATATGATTGGAATCTATTATTTGGAGATATTCCTATATTAGCTGGCATATCATTGTCCCGAATAGATATATTGAAAGGTTTAGGTTTAAACTTTATCAAATCATTAGTTGTCCCATGCCCATGTATTGCTGTTCCAGAACCAAAAACCATACCCTCCTTTTTTGACTTCGCATAAAAAGCATCAACCCATGCTTTCCTGTTCTTTGTGTCTGAAGCATATGGATTTGCATAGTTTAGGTGTTCTCCAACAATGGATAGTCTCCCATTGGATCGTTCCTCTAGATATTTTAAGACCTCTGCTCTTACTTTTGGATTCACATCCGTGGTTGGCATATTTTCCACTTTACCGTAAGGATTGAGATTAACCGTCTTACCATCTTTTGTTTTGTACGATTTTGGGCCAGTAATTTTGCTAAATTGACGACGAGCATTAGCTACATCGCGAACTGAATCCCCCCATTTCCCTGAAGCAACACGATTCAATATTGTATCTACTACACCTTGTGTTTGCTTAGTGAAAGCATCACCTTTCAAGGACCCAACAACCTCAGTTGAAGTAACTTTAACAAGATCCTCAACGTCTTGTTTTGATAAATGTAAAGTAGTGCCATTCATTCCGCTTAAAGAACCGCCCAGCGGTTGCGTTACAGCCCCTTGAACAGTACCTAACAGATATTTTGCTGCTCCAGAAGTGGCGTCAAAAATTGAACCTGATTGAGACTTATATCCAATCTCACCACGATCACGCTGATCTACACGAGTCTGAGCGCCCTTATTCCCAATTAAAGCAAGCCCTTTGTCTACCATGGAGAATGCAAAATCAGTAACTTGTGCTACCTTGTCTTGAGTCGGTGTGACTTTTTTAGGATCTGTTGGATTAACATATTTATCGACTGCTTCATTTACTTTGGCAACACCTTCTTGAACTTCGGTCGCTGCTTCTTTCAAGGCACCTGCTGGATCTGTAATAACCTTCTGGATAAATTCGATTGTCTTATCCTTGATTTTATCGAGAATATCTAAAAAATCTTTGATCTTGTTGATAATGGTATCAATACCATTGGTCCACTTAGACCAGTCGAATAATGACTTGCCCCCTTCTTTCCATGTTTTATAATCGTCATAAAGCAAGGCTAGTGCCGCACCTAATGCCAGAATAATACCGATAGGCGAAGCAAGGAAAGCGAGCCGGAATAACTTAAGCAATCCTATAAAGGTTTTAAATGCCGGGATAAACTTTAAAAGTAAACCTAATGATTTTGAAAGCGCCCCAAACATTAAAGCTAACATTGCAAAGCGCAGGCCAACGGCGAGACCTTCTTTGATTTGTGGATTCAATTGAGAGAATGCATGAATACCAGCTTGGATCAATTGATTCAGCAATCGCAAAATCGGAATTAAAGCTTTACCCGCCTGCATCACAATGACTTGAAAACCAGTTTTAGTCATCATGGTAAGATCACGATATTCAGTCATGAACTCATTGCCCGACTTGGCCAAGTCATCATTCATGCCTAGTTCTTTTTGAATCTTCTGGTATTTCTCCATGTTGGCCATGAATTTACCATCACGCATTGCCATTAAAGTGTTTTGATCGATACCAAGAGAGCTGGCATAAGCATTAGCCTGATATGAAGGCATCTTAGCTAAAACACCGCTTAGATCCTTCATGACTTCAACACGGTCACGCATAGCACCATTAGCATCACGGGTATTTACTCCAAGACTTTTGATTTGCCCTTCATACCCTGGAGAATTACGAATCTTTTCAGCCAAAGACTCAAGTGATCCGACCGCACCCTCTGCACTTCCTCCAAGTTGAGCAATGGCATTCCCATAAGCATTGATATTTGTAACGCTGGCGCCAATACGTTGAGATGAAAAATATAATTTATCCAACTCACTCGCTGTTTGGCGTACTGCCAATACCGCACCAGTTGCCAAAGCCATTAATGCGCCATTTAATGCCTTAGCTTTCCATTCAATGCCATCCATGGCACTTCTCATGTTAGCCAAGCCTGAATTGTCAGTATCAAATCCAAGCGAAACTAAGAAATCACGAATTACACCATCTGCCATGGGAACCACCTATTTATTTTTTCTTTTGTGCTCTTCGTTTAGCAAATATTCATTATCTGCCACAACATCAAGCGCATCGTTCATGAAAGCTATATCTGCTAGATCTAGCTTTCCATTTTTTAAAGATTCGAATTTGCACATGCCTTTGATCACTGGCCGCATGAGCCAATCAGACTCATCCGGCAAGGATTTAAAACTTATGGTTGCTTCATGCTCGATGCCTTCATAAGCAACCCTTGAATAAAATTTCCCAAGTTGATCCGAATAGTGGCAATGACTAATGGCAATAACTGAGTCATATCAATGTCATCAAACATGATTGTATTGTTACGACAAACTACCGAACCGCCACGCTTAACCACACCAAGACATTTAAAAATGATGTAATTAACATCTTCTTCAGGCATTTGAGCGAATACATCCATTAAAGGAGAAAAAGCTTCCGCAAGTGGTTCAAGATCACTTAGATCAGCCTCTATATCATTTTGTTCAGCTGCTTCTTCATGATTGTCTGTTTCTTCATGGTCCTTAAGAGCTTTTTGTGCTTCGATAGCAGCAATAGTTTTAGATAAATCTCCCTTTGCTACTTCCGCAATGATTGGCATCAACTTTGGCACGATAGGTGCAATCTTTCGGGATACATGAAACTGATCGACCGCATTTAAGCGGCCGATCGTGTATTCAATTCCATTAATTTCCATAACCTAAACCTTATTGGTATGTACCTAGTTTCATATCGACTTTAATTGAGTCAAATACCCATTCCACGATCCCACCATCTTTGGCATTGGTGTAATCAGGAACTTTTTTGAATGCACACTTAGTCGCTGTATGGTTATCACCTGAACCATCATGATTTAGAGTGATTGTATTTTTACCCCATTTCACAGAGTCATTTTTTTGCAAATTATATAAATTCATTAACTTAGCATTAGTTGGGGAGGTCTTAAGAAAACGAATAGTGATTTGACCAGAATTATCAGCATGCAATGAGTGCATCCCTTCACCATCTGCACCAATCGTCATAGTGTTTTTATCGCCCGCCATGGCAAAGGTAATACCCTCATCCGAAATAGCAGCACCATAACCTAGATCAATCACCGCGTCTGCACTGGTTAAAGTGCAATGGGTATCCATAAAAGAATATGTACTCACGAATTACTCCTTAGCGGTTTACGGCGACTAAAACATCAGCAAAATGCGTTGCACCTGCTAATTTGGCCGCGATTTGAAATACTGGGGCTTTACGTGCTTCACGATCTGCCTGGGGCTGATCATCAAGACTATTAGCAAAGACATAGTAGGCTTTTGTCAGGTAATCACCAGTTTCTAGTACACCAAAACTATCACCATTCCAGCGACCGGGACCAAGTAGTGCATTAGTAACACCTTGTTCACATGCCGCCTCTAGCACAGCACACTGACGGTTTACACCACTTCCCAACTGCGAAATCTTAGTGGTGTTGGTGTAGTAGAGATTCCATAAGGCTGTCTCTAAATGGTTTTGGAACCAGTCTAGACCGTGGATTTCATCAAAGAATGTGCCATCTGTCATGACACCTTCTTGCAAAATAGCTGTGTCATTGTTATAGCCTGCAAACACGTTACAGTTAATCGCTGCTAGTGCCTTAGCTTCAGGTGTCTTAAGATCTTCCGCAGCAATGCCTGGAAGCTGTTTAAACTTCAATGTGATTGTGGTATTGGTGCCCATAAAATTCACAGTGAAAGCACGGCCAAACACCGAAGCAGCTGCATAGGGGTTATCACTGGAAAAGATTGAGATGGTTCGGCGGAATTTTTTCTGCTTAAGCTTGTATGGAACGTTTGTAGTATCTGTAGCGCTTAAGCAATTTTCATCCTGAGATGTATAGCCGAATAAACGTGAAGGATCTGCGGCCTCAATCAAAGTAGCTACGTCTAAAACCTGTTGCTCGGTAAGATCTGAAGCAATTACCAAACCATACCATTTCAACGATCCAAGACAAGCTTGAACAGCTGCCTGAATAGTTTCAAGCCCTGTACCTTCTTTGTGCCAATAGCCGATATATAGTGTACGTGGCTTTGGAGACTGTCCAAAATATGCCAAGGCAGCTTTATATTCTGGATCGTCAACACCATAATCATCACCAACTTCGGTGATATTGGAATAAACGCGCATACGTTCAATCGTATCGATCACGCCACTGGTTGTACCGAGAATCAGCAAAGAGCCAAACGAGCGCGGACCAGCCGCCAATGCAGCAAGACTAATGCTGACATTAACGACATTAGAAACGGGCAATGTCATGGATAACTCCTAATTTAATTTTATTTTTCCAGAATCTACAAATGACTTAACAGCAAACGTGCGTGATGTTTTCCGCTTGAATACTGCGGTTAGGTCATATCGATGTACAAACTGATTATTAAGAAAGTCAGGTGCGGTGATGAGCTCACCCACACTGATAAATTTGATTTGTTGCGCTTTGAGTTGCGCGATGTTTTGCGGAATGCCTAGACCATCTTTTAGGACGTTTGCGATCGACTGGCCATGATCACCATAGAAGGATAAAAACAGTGTCAATTCTTCATGTCGAATTGAATCCATTGTCTCGTCTTTTTGGTCGAAGTATGGCCCATCATCTGGAATTATTGACTTTACAGCGAATGCACACCAATTCTCACCAATCGCGGGAAATGATGGCGGATCTTTCTGGAAACGTGGCCGAACCATTACACCAGGTAAAGCAGTTACCCCAACAATGAAAGCTTGAAAGATGTCCTCAAGTTCTTGGTCATAAGCAGATCCGCCGCTAGGGGTGATATATCCCCCTGTCGCAGAATCACCCATGATTTACCCCAGTGGCTTAAGCTCACAAATTGCTTTAACGAAACCTTGTCCATAATGCAAATTATCCATGAGTTGAGAAACGATGTAGGTTTTACCCTTCCACACAATTTCATCAGCTTTGGTTTCAGTATTACCTGAGATCAAAGCAAACTTGGTATGAATATTAATTGCACCCTTGATCAAAGTACCATCAGGCTGGCGGTCCATATTTAGACCGCTATTGGTAGTCACCACACCTGCAAAGGTTGTAGTAGTTATGGTTTCTTGCGATCGGCCGTTATTTCCAACAATTACTGTAGTGCGATTGCAGACAATACCGGTATCCATAAAATCAGGATCCAGAAGTACATCCGAGACATCAAGACGAGCCACGTTTTACCTCCTTCTCTCCACGCATCACAACATAAGTATGTGAATTACGGTATTGAGCTGTATCTACTAATGGCTTTTCAGACTTTCGCCTTCGAGCTTTACGGCCTTTGATTGTCAACGGCGCTAATGGGGCAAAATCACCCGCATTAATAAATCGTTTAACATTCATGGTGGCTTTCATTCCCGCAGATTCAAGATAGAAATACATGCGCTTGGTGTTGCCAGTTAATGCAGCATCAACAGCCCAAGTGAGCTTTTCAGCGATAACATCCTGAACCTCTTCAATACCAGGTATTAAATGCGGTCGTGGGGGAAGGTTCATTGCTGGAGAACCAGTTTCGAGTAGATAACCAATAGCGGCATTGGTCATACCGTCTCCATCTGTTCTGGCCTCACCATGTGGTACACCCACCAAAACATCAGTTTTCGATAACTCAGAAACAGCATTGAGAATATCGAGCAATCCGTTTCCTGTTGAAGTTACACTCATAGTTGAATACCACCTGCACCAGCCATCATCATGAGCTCATAGAACTGAATACCAAAGGTCGTCATATTCCAATGCCCTGCATCTGTGATTAATACACCAGATACATCCATTGATTTAGATACACTATCTACTGATTTGGACGTTTCATTGCCTATGACTTTTCCTGCATCACCGCCAATACTTGAAGCATCCATCCCACGCTTGTAAAGCGTGAGATAGTGAGCGATAAAAAGAGTCAGACCATAATCAATCAAACCATCAGGATCATTAGGATCACCCCAACGTGAAACAAGCAATAGCTTTTTTCCAAGGTTCAAGTAGAAATTGAACTGAAAGGATGGATATTCATTCACATCGGCAAACATCGGCATAGATTCACGAAAGGATGATTCAGTAATCATGATTATTTACCTTTTGTTTTAGTCTCAGCGTCTGCAGGTGAATCGGCAGGTTTTGCCGCTTCGGATTGGGTTTGTTGTGCCTTAGCTAACTGGATTTTTAAATCAGCAATTTCTTTGTCACGATTTTTTAAGTCGTCGGTAAGTTGATTGATTTGGTCTGTTGCCGCTTCGGATTGGGTTGTTAATGATTCAATTGCAGCATTTGCAGCATCAAGTGCAACCTGAAGTTCCCCTGATAGTGCATCACTCGAAGTGATTGCCTGCGAATGTGCCTTAACAAACCAATGTTCCGCAATATCTTGCTCAACTTCTTGCAAACCGGGTTGCAGTACAATAGTTTTTGCTTCCCCTTGGTCATCACGACCAAGGTTTACAGTAAGCTGCTTTGACAAAAGGATTTGAACTAACTTTGACATAACGACTCCTTAAAGCCCATCAGCATAGTAAGCGGTTTCAGGATAAACCCACTCGATCGCACCCAAACGACCAAAATAAGTGGTCAATTGACGTAAATCACGATATTCAATCGGTGTACGTTGTAACGGTACTAGAGGGAATCGAACACGGTTTTCAGATTGTGTGTAGGTCGCCATGCGATCAGTACCACCCACTCCTCGCCCAACACACCACTTGGATGGCTGAATATCCAACTCGCGACCATTAACAGTATTAGACAAACTATTGAGCTTTAAGAATGTGAGAATTGAAATGTTGCCTGCTTCACTTACAATCCGATTAACTAAATAACTAAATTGAGTCGGTGGAATCAGTAATTTATCTGGGCAAACGGCAAAACCTGAAGCAATCCAAGCATTGTTAAGAATTAAATTCACATCGTCTAAGATTTCTTGTGGAGTAGCGGTCTTCCAGTTTTTATTAACATTGGTAGCACCAACTTTTGAAGAGTTGAGCAATCCCTCAACACCTAAAATTTCATCACCGATATAGACTTGCTCGTCAATATCCATTTGATGCTTAAGCTGTAATCCTGATAATTTTTGAGAATCTACAGGACGACCGACTGCTCGTGCTGACTCAAGCTCTGGGATGGTCCAACCAACTTGCATTGCCCATAAAGTCAATGGTTGCGCGGTCTTACCAATATCTAGTGCGATACCAGCAATCGCATCTGTATTCTTACCTACCCATGATTTACCGTTCGGTGAAGCACCACCTGCAGCTGCAAAAGTAGAGTTGGTAAATGATGAGGTTTCATCAGCAATTGATACATCAGAGCGCAAGTCAACATCACGCCCCCATGTTACGCTCACCAATGGATCGTGCATGGTTTGGTCTAGACGCTCTAATTCACCCAGTAAGAAAGCACCAGTACTATCCACTGTTTGAGCATCAAAGGTGCGCATTCCCATACCATTGTCACGTGTACGTGCACGAATAGGATTGCCCATTGCTACTGCCTGCGCCATGGTAGTGGCTAAGAGTAATTTACTCATATTTTTATTTTCTCCAGACATAAAAATAGACGCTTATAGCGTCCTGTTTTACATCAACTAAGCTTTAGATATTAAATGAGATTTCTACATTGCCTTGCGCATCTGCATCGTGCAGGAATAAGGCGTTTTTCAATTCAATTGTATTTGTGGCATCAGCAACTGCTTCAATACCGCCAATAGGTTTAAGTTCGGTACCAGCTGCAACCCGAACAAATACTTTGCCTGCTTTTTTGGCATTTCCTACATTACATTTGACAGTCATATAACCACGGCGCAATACATCTTGGATAATTCCTGATTGGGGAATTGCAGCACCCATACCGTTTAAGGCTGACTGTGTTGGGTATGAGCGAACAATTAAGCCGTATACTTCGGTATCTGCCGCTACTAAAGGAGCAATGCCATCTTCAGTTAATTTTCCAAATACACCGAACGCACCAAAACTACCGACCGCAAGATGCGCTTCAATTGTTGAATGTGATTTTCGGCTCACATCACCCGGAATGCCTGACGGCATACGATATAAAAATGCATTACTCATGCTTATTTTCCTTTATTCCAAAATTCGCGGTTACGAGCGTTAATATCTGCAGGCGATGCTGGCGCTCGACCAAAGTCACGGGTAGAAATACCTGAACGAACACCAGCTAAATTATTTTGCTGTTTCATTAACTCAGATGCACCAATGAATGCAGCATCAATCGTTGCAACTGACATTGCATCAAAATCTGTATTGCCACCAATAAATGGTGAAATGGCTTTTTGTCCATCTGTGGTTGCATAGGCTTGTTTTAAAGCAGATCGTTTCGCACTTAATACAGCCTTAGCATTGTTCGCACTATCCATGGTAGGTAATTTAATGCCTGGTACTAGAATTTCAGCACGTGACAATACTTGTTTTAGTGAATCACCAGTGTGGTTTTGAACACCTTGTTCTGATAATTTAGCCGCTTCTTCAGCTTTTAAAATATCATCTTTAGTTTTTTCTGGATCATCATCCGGGTTGTCGTCATCCTCGGTATTCTTTTCAGGATCATCCGAATCTTTAGTTTTATTCTTTTCAATTGCTGACATACGTTTATCCATGGTTTTCATGAAACTACGCATTTCATTTTGAAAAGCAGCATCACCAGTTTGAGTACCAGATTCATCTTCAGGATCTTCATCCTCAGTTTTTATATCAGGCGCTTCATCTTCAACTGCTTTAGCCAATTTCTCAGCCTCGTCAGCATCCTTTGTTTTAACTAGATTGCGGATACGATCAGCAAAACTAATTTTCTTTTTAGCCATAAAGCTATCTCCAATTTTACAACGTGACCCACAACGCCCTTTAGGAACCAAGGCAATGTGATTTCCAAAAATATTTGTTTGAAACCCTTTACCGACACTAATTTCAGTATAATCAGCATCATAACCTAATGAAATTTCTACCTTTCCATCCATTACCGCATCGATAGTTTCTTTATCAGTAATAAGTAGATCTGCAACCAAACAATCAGAATCAATATCATCTCCACGGCGGACATTGTTCGCAGAGCCTTTAGATAAATCTTTCCAGTTCTCTGGATTAACCCAATCATTAGGATGATCATCAGTTACAGGCTTCCCCTCAAAGCTTGCGATCGTACGCGGATCAAAAAGCACATCCTCATCACGCTCAATGATAATCAAGCCTGACTTATCCGCTGTAACTGGAACCTCACCATCGCCATACATCAGCTTGCCGATACGTGCAATTGGCACATCACGGCAAAGTAAATAACCTTCAGGTGTGGTTTCCCGTGTGCGTCCAATCTGACCAGTCGTGTAAAAGTTCGAGCGATCTACAGTAGCTTTAGATTTTGGTTTGTTTTTAAACATGGTTTTACCTTTCTATAGGCATTAAAAAACCACCAAAAAGGTGGTTAATAATCATCTGGTATTACGGGTTCACAATAGCACCGGCAATTAGGTAAACAACCCGCATGACCTGTCATTCGATCTAAAGTAGGAGGTTCATCCCAATACACAAACTTTCCATTCATTTGCTCATGACTATATCTAACATCGAGATCATCACTGGTACGCCAGATATAACCCTCTGAACCTAAATTTTCTGCCCTTGCTTGAGTAAACACGCTTTGCGCTCGGCTTACTTCCGTTCGTGCAATAGTATTTGCCCGTGACTTAGTCACATGGCCAGTGGCCATAATGAGACTAGATATTTCACTGGCTCGGCTACCCTCAATTAATGCACGTGTAGACAAATCACTTATTCTTTGTGCTGCATCGAGTGGCAAGGATTTAATTAAGCTGATTTGCTCATTAAGTAATTGTTGGTACACCGCACCAATATCAGTATTGCGAATTTGATCTTTGACACCTCGCGATAAATCTTGTGCATAAATCAACCAAGTTTTCTCATCACGTAAAGCTACATCTGTGATAATTCTACCTGCAGCATTTTTTGCCCAAAAATCTAAAGTATTTGCATACTCGGTTAAAGCTAAAACAATAAGCACATGTGATCTTGGATCATTTACGTTAAAACCTTTAACGATCGTATCAATATAACCAGCAATTTTTCTAAGCTGCTGACTGTACCGAATCTCCATCTTTCTTGCCCGGTGGGGCGTCAGTCGGTTGATTTGATTCTTCATCATATTCACCCTTAGGCGGTGGTGGGTCATCGTCTGCAGCTTCTATTTCTTCATCTGTGATATGAGAAAAAATTCCAGTCACTTCTGAAGATTGGCGCAATTCTTTTAAAGCGGTTTTACGGCTGATTAATCCGCTTTCTTCAACAGTAGTAACTGCCTGAGCTACCGTGTTGGCCACATCGGCTTTAACCTTTTCATCGATCTGCCAAAGAGATGCAAAATCAAATTTAAATGAATCAGGTAATGCCTTGCCTAATTTGGATAGTGAAACAACAGCTAGAAGCATTTGCAACGGTGTACGCATACGACCTTCTTGCTGTTGATTAATATTGTCATAGTAGTTAGACAAATCGCTTTCACCTGTTGCACTAAAGCCTGCGGGGGATTGACCAAACAAACGAACCAAAGGGATACCAGTTGCACCAGCAATTTGTTGTCCAAACTGCATCAACAAATTATCTAAACCAGTAAAACTATATTGATGTGTTTCGAATGTATCTTCGGCATCCATCAAGGTCATGCCTTCGTTAGATTGCCATTGTCGAATCTGTTGAATCTGCTTAACTAAAGCATCATAAAGTCGTCCACCCTTTGCGATGATCTCACGCAAGCCTTTAACCTTATATGTGCGTAAATGCGCCTTATAGACCAACTGGCCAGCACCTAAAGTTGCACTATCAAAAATTGTTAAACGATCCTCTAAGCGCTCAATAACTGATTGTCCCCATAAATTTTCAGCAATTGCTTGCCAATATGGGAGTTCTACTCCATCCATACGTATTACACGCGAGTAATGGATCTTTTGATTACACAATCCCACAGAATCGGTGATTACATCGTAATACCTAGGCATTCCATAATATGGTCCATATTCAGTGACAAGATCTTCTAGAGTCGGTACAACCATCCAACGATCTAATACTATTAAGCCCTTGAATTGATCTTTTGCTACAGTGTTAATATTTAATGGTGTCGAGACATTTTGTCCATCAATCATCATGACAGCAATTGCACCACCATAAAGCCGAGACCACTTAATAGTTTTATTAAGTTTATCCCAGACTTGTAAGCGATCTAATTCCTGATTGATTTCCTCTGCATCTTCTGGAGACTGCAAGCCTCGCATGTTAATGCCTTCTCGTGTCATATCATCGGCTACAACATCAACAACTTGACCGACCACCCAAGACGATCGATACATTGATTCAACTAGCAATCGATTGCGACTTAAGTAATTTGCGCTGTAGGTTGATTGATCGTGTTGACTTCCAGCACCCAAGCCAACCCGAGCCGCGAAGTTTTGAAAACTATCCGCAGTAAATTTAAGTAATCCCATATCTTTCTCGAATTAAAGCTTGCCCCAAACGCTAAGGAATGAAACTTGCGGATTAAAACAGATCATGACTCCATCAGCCCTGTTGGGTGATGCTGTACCGTCTGGTTGTTTATTGACTAAGATCTTGCCCACGCCATTTTTTGTATAAGTCGGCTGTGATAATTCAGTGGTAAGTAATGCCAACTCTTTTGGATCAATGTCTTTACTGGATAAAGAAATGATCATATCGGGATCATATTCACGCCCCTCGAGTGCTCTAAAGGTTTCTTGAAATCTCAAACGTAAAGACCACCACGATTGGGCTTTGAGGTTGGCAAAAAAGTCCTTATTTAAACGACTTTCTACCATCTGCCCGTCTGGATCATGTACAGCGCCTGAACCTCTAAACGGTTGTACATCAACTTCAGGTAATCCCTTTTCACGCTGTAGTTCATTAATTACGCGTGAATCTCCACGGCATCCAGCACCCAAACCATCTGCATCATAGAAAAGCGTATCAATAGACCTTTCTATGCTTATATCCATAGCTCTTTGAGTAGTTCCGAATATATCGTCGCCCTTACCACTCCATGTATCGAGATAGTCCATCACAACACCATGACGGCAAACTAAAGAGTTTTTATCCTTGCCCTCATCTGCAACATCTAACCCACCTATGCGATCGCCAGTAGGATCAATCCCTAGTTTGAGATGTGCATCAATAGAAAGCTGAACCCATGCAGATGGAATTAATACACCCTCAACAGACGCGGCATAGTTAATATCGACCTCTTGAGCTAATACAACATCATCCAATGTCGCCAGTTGCTTTTCATACCATGGATGGATCTCTTTGCCGTTATAAATGACTGTCCAATTTTTATCAGGGTTTTCACGCCACGGCATTGTAAAAACTGAATATCGTCCGCTGAAGCGATCTTGATGAAATCTATCACCAATACCGTTGGGTGTTGATCCTTTGATATGAACGTTTGTATTTTGCGATATTGCTGCATCTACTGCTTCTTGACGCTCTACAAATGCCCATTCATCAAGAAAGTACATCGTGGTACGTCCACCACGGCCAATGTTGTCACCCGCCTCACCTGTGATGGTTGCACCATTATCAGGATTGATGATACGCATGTAATTGTCATGTACTTTTTCAACAAAGCCCTTAGGCTTCATCCAATCAGGCATTTTACTGAACATATCTCGGATTTTATGAAACAGCGTTTTAGGGTCACCCTTTTTGTCGACCAATTCCTCTTTACGGCTACCAACACCGCCAGCGAATCCCTCAACAAATAGCCACCGATGTAAGAAAAATCCTAGAACGACATAAGACATTCCCTCATCACGTGATTTTTCAATCAAGCCGTGTGTTTGGGTGTTTTCACGTTCAAGCAACCAATCTACAAGTTCAACCTGTTTTGGACGTAATACAAAAGGAAGATTTGCAGGCAAGCCGTATGACATACCACGAGGATCATAAGTCCAGATCCAATGGTTAAACCAATGCACTGGATCAGTTCGGCATTTGTAAAGTTCTGCCTGTTTGCTTAATTCGTTTTGCTCTGTCACCGCTTTATAATAATAACGGCGGCTCATTTCCCCTATCACATCAGGCAAACGTGTATTGATTGTCCAAGTCTTGATTAAGGGTGCAATTTCATCCAGTGCATAAGTCATAGCTTACCTGTAATTGCTAAACGTGAAAGTTCTTGCGGTGTCATTTCTGCAAGTTCTTCGGGTGTGTATTGTGGAGGTACGGGGGCATGAATATTTTCTGTTTTAATTGCACCACCGCCTGCGCCAGTTATCTCCACTCGCTTTTCATAAAAGCCCTTAACAATCTTTTGTATTTGATCAATTATCTTGATCGATAAGACAACATTGCCTTTTTTAGAAATTAATAAGTCACTAAGAATTTGCAATTGAACAATGTCATTTGCACCACTAATGTTATGAATAGGCTGCTTTAAATATTCTTCACGTGCCTTAATAAATTCATCTTTAAATTCTTGCCTAAGATCCTTTCCAGCCACTTTGGTTGGATCGTACACTTCAACTTGTTGAGGTGTAACAATCACATTAAGAGTTTCCTTGATATCCCTAACAACTTCAGTGGGTGTCATGAACTGAGCAAGTGACCGAATTATAAAGAGTTGTTCAGCCTTTTTTAGCCTTGCCATAAATCACCTTTCATCAAGGCTCATCAAGGAAACATGACAAAAAAAAGAGCCTATTGGCTCAATTTACTAGACAAGTTCCGCAGCACTTGGAAATATTTAAATCTGATACAAACGGCGGGTTTTTAGCGACCTCAATCATTCGCTTGACGTTCTCGCTTGCTCCCCACCGTTTGACAACGCCTATAAACTCTTCTACATCATGGCCAGCTAAATAATGCTTAGGTAAGCCTGTATGATCGCTATAGAGTATTTCCCCATCTTCATCACGCTCTACACCGATATGATAAAGCTCATGCTCAATCAAAGCACAAAATTCACGATCGTTCGCACGTTCACAAAAGCTTGCATCTACAGTGATTAGATAGACAGGAACAAACCCAAACCAATCACGCATTTGCTGTTCTTGTCTTGCTTTACGCCATCCACCTTGGTTAAACATGACCTTTTCACATTGACCTAATACCATTCTCTTTTTAGCTACGGCGGCAGATGAAGCCCATGCGAATGCTAAAAAGGTTTCATCGTCGTGTAATAGTTCAGCTATGTGGTCATGGTCGGGATTATGAAGTGCACCGCCAAGCGTTAAGAAGTTTGTGATCACCCATTCTTTTAGATCCACGGCGGGTGCCAAGCGAATCGCTTCTTCTTCCTCTGCTTGATCAATAAAATCAGTCGGTGGAAATGGTCTGATCTGTTCCATTGAAAATATGCCTCTTCAAATTCTTAAGCCACTGACTAGTAAAATTAGTTTCAACCTGTAGTGGTCCATCTTCCTGAATTTTATATCTTGGCGCTGACTCTATTCTCACTACGGTGTAACCCATATCGGCAGCAACATCGTAACGATCCATACTCCAAGCTTTATCTTTCAGCTTACCTTTGCGACCGCCTGACCATGGTCCACCTGATATTTCAACCAATATCCGGTGTTCAATTAAATGAAAATCGAAACGCCAGTGTTTTGTTGATTCAAATTGGAATAATTTCTCATACTTGATATTGAATACATTCAGTGATTGCTCAAAGTCTTTAAATGCCTCTAAGTATGCTTCTTTTGCCTTAGGTAAAGGTCTTGTTCTTGGTTTTAGTTTAGGTAGATTCTTTTTTGTTCGTTCATGAAACTGCTTTAAATCCAATGGAACGTAACTCCCAAAAATTGACTTCAGGTCAGTGTTTAACTTACAAAAAAAAGTTAACTTAAAAAATTTATTTTTTTAATTATAAATATCAACAACTTATACATATTGTGCAATAAGAGAAATATCATTACAATGCTTACTATAGACTGGGTTATGAATAACCCGACTTATCATTCCAAAAAGCTATTAGTGAGGTTGCTTATGTTGAAATTATTTCTCTTAAACTTGTTCTTAGGAGTATCAAGTAATGATAGAGATACATATTAAATTGACAATAAAAAACCCCAAAAAAACAAGATCTGAAGTTTGCCGACTGGAGGACTTGCTTAACGGGGTTTGGTGTCAATCTACGAGAATTGACTACTTAAGAGTAGGCAATTTTATAAGATTTCTATACTGGTTAATAGAAATACTAACCAGCTTCTAGATTATCTTACAACTTAATTCCCCTTGCTACAACCCAACGCTTTCTCATGAAGGCGTTTTTGTTTAAACAATATATTAAAAAAATAAAAACCCCGCCAAAATCTAGAATTGAGCGGGGTTCTTTGTGCCGTAATCCGTTCGGCTAAAATCTAACTTATTTGGTTGAATAATTGTTGAGTAAAGTCAAGATTGAGAGAATTAATTATTGGGATCGATGTAATTTTCATTAATAATTTTTTTTTCGATTTTTATATTATCAATCACATCAAGTTCTTCACGCATTAAAAGAGATAACTCAGTTGCTGTTTTTTCTAATTTTACAATTTTTTTAAGAATTTCATTTTCTTGTAACCCATAGGTTAAGATTTCACTATAAAGATCCATCATTTTATTGAATTCTCTATTAAACGTTTTTTTAGTTTCTGAACCACAAACAATGCAAGCTTTGTTATAAGAGCTTACAAGTTTTACAAGGTTTTCCTGTGATGTGTTTTGAAACTGATCTGAGCTTAATTTGTCTTTATTCATATGTATATAGATAATAAATGCTGAATACATTTCTACCAATTCTAGGTAAATACTTAATCTAGCTTCTGCAATTTTTTCAGACTTTTGAAAAGATTTTGTTTTAAAAAAAGTTACAATAAATGTTAAGGCTAAACCTGACACCCCAATAATTGCAGCTAATAATTGAGCAAATGCTTCTGGTTTTTTTACAATAGCTAAAACATACTCAAACATTTTTGGATTCTATAAATTGATAATTTATTTAAATATATCACGATATAAAATAAAAAACCCCGCAATGCGAGGTTTTAGAAGGCGGTGTTATACAAATTCGCCAAGATATCACAAATATGCCATACCCTGTATATTCAGTCAAGTGGATTCAATATCCTTAATTTGATTTTTAACTTTAATAAATTTTTCAATTATAAAGTGTGGATATCGTGATTTTATAAAAGCTAATCCGCATTTAATGTCTTGTTGTACTTGAGCGATATATGTTTCATTGCTTTTTGCTATGTCACGAATAGAATTACCCATAACATAATGTGACCAAATAGATGATAACCAATCCTGAATTACCTCATCTTCTATCATTTGAAAATCTAAAAACAATTTATGAATTGCACGTGCTTCATTACTGTTTAATTCACAGCAAACCCCTTTGCGCTTTACACATAAACGATCAATAAAATTTTCATCTTTCATGTACATTGCAAAAAGTTTTTCTCTTTGCTTTTGCGTAATTCGTTTTGTTGGCATTGTTTTTACAATACGTACCATTGTTTCATTATCACCATTTATCCAAGCCCCTAACTGGCGACACCATTCCTCAAAGCTATACTTTTTCCAATCTGTTGCCTGCATAATCGTAACTGCTGCATTCATATAATCACCCTTTCAACCCTCTAATTTCTTCTATCGCCTTACCGCTTTTCACCTGTTCAGTGCTATATCTAAACACTAAATAACCCAGTTCCTGAGCTGAGTTATATTTCTCCATATCTGCTATGTAACCTTTCCCCCTTGTATGTCTGCCATTGCTCCAAATACCTCCTTCAATCTCAATTAAAATCTTGGTACCAGTAATATGAAAATCTGCTCTCCATTTACGATTCTCATTGAACTGATACTCTTGTTTAAATTCGATTCCGTAAGTTCTCAAATGCTGAATTAATGTTGCTTCACCATCACTTACAACACGTTCTTTTTTTAATGAGTTACGGCGCTTCAATTTTCTTTTCACTTTAGGCGCGTATTTCTTTTTGTATTCAGCGATTGAGATAATTTCCACTTACGCTGCACCTCTGCTCTTAGGTTTAAATCCAACTGCCTGCAGATGTGATTTCCAGTTTTGAAGTTCATTCGGATCTGACAGTTTTGCAGCAATCCGGCTTGCTAGTTTTTCAAAAGATTCACCTGGCATACTGAATTCATCGATGACGTCTGTCAGTTGAGCAAGTTTGTTTGCAAACACGTAAATCTGTTGAGGTGATGAGAAAAATACTAAATCAGATTCATTGCTTGATTTGCCATTTTGAGCTCTGTCGTATTTGTGACGGTTTTTCAAAAGTGTGTCAGCGAAGTGATAAATCAAAAGATCATCACAAAGATTATTTCCAGCATTGAAAAGCTCGAATGCTTTTTTCTCGCGTTCAAACCAACTTGCTTCGATAATCGATTTTGGTACTACCGTGGGATCAGCTTGATCTAATTCAGAACGAAGTTTTTTAAAGCAAAGCCAGTCTTTTTTATTTTTAGATTCTAATGGGAGATTCCTTGGGAGGTTCTGTGTCCCAAAATTGGTACTGGTCTCGGTACCAAAATCGGTACTGGTTCCAGTTCCATTATTGGTACTAGTACCGTTTTTGGAACCAGTGCCTAAATCAACACCAGTGTCATTTTTGGTACTAGTCCCCTTTTTGGTATTGGTATCTGAACTATCTTCACGTCCAAATACACCAATTAATTGATAGACTTTTACGCCATTCCCTTTAATTTCACCTGTAAATTTAATCAACTTTTTAAGCTCAAGTTCGTCTAAAACTTTGATAATCGTTTTTCGATTTAAAGTGGTATCTTTCTCTAACCGTTTTAAACTTGGAAAGCACTTATGGTCGTCACCAGCTCGATCAGCAAGTGATAGAAGTACTAGCTTTTGACTAGCACCATCTACAGTTGTTTTCCAAGCCCATACAGTTGCATCAAGGCTCATAATTCAACGACCTTAGGCTTTACGTACCCACCAAACGAAATGACCTGTTCAGCTTTGATCAAGCTCGTAATAACCTGATGTGATAACCAAATCGTGATCTTGAATCGATAAGCCATCTTTTGGGCCAATTCTTCCTTGGTTACAGCAGCATTATCTTCGTTGTAACCACGCATTCTTAAATTGCCTTTTTTGATGTCATGAATGTGGTCCAACAAAATCAAAGTTGGTTCATAAAATGATTGGATTTCCTGAGTCTGCTTGTGCTCAGGTTTAATTTGAAAATGACTGTTCATGAAACCTCCGCGAGTGCTTGTTCAGCTTCGGTTAAACGGCGATTGGCTTGGATTTCTGGAATTGATGCTGTGCGAATTTCATTTGCAAAAACATGCAGCAAATAACTTTTAGACTCAATTTCGTACATATCAAGATTTGAGTGAAACTCTTCAACACTGAATAATTCCTCTGAATCTGTCGTGTAGTGTGGCTTTGTGAGAACCACAACATCACCCAGTAGAAAATCAGCATTAATGTTGTTTGTGTTTTGGTGTTGTGCTAAATTTGATTTCATATTCATTGGTCCCATAATTGATGAATTAGAACCACTCCAGTTGTCGCTGGCAGTGGTTTTTTAATATCCAAATTCCGCCAATCGTGGCGCAATAGATGCAAATTGATAATCGTTGATATCGCCTGAGTTGGTGATTTGCATACGAGCCAGAAAGAAAATTGCTTCAACAAATTTGCGGTCATAGCATTCATAACTACCTGGTATTACTTTTAGTCCAAGTTTGTCCAATAAGACGCAAATAGTTTCAAGATCAGTCAAGCCATTGTTTTTCTTGTCGTTCTTAAACTTTGATACCCAAGGGCCATCAAATCCTATCTCTTCTCCTAGAGTGGCATTAACGACACTTCCAAGCGATTGCAAAACGAGCGAATGGGTATTTCTAGCTCTTGCGCTTAATTCAATTGATACTTTGCTCATGGTGGTTCCTAAGCTGCACTGGTCTTTCTAAGAAAGAAGTCAAATATGCTTTTGTGGGTTAATTTCTTGTCACTTGCGTCTACCATTTTTTGAATGGTTTCCATGCTTGGTTTTTTTCGACCATGGATAAGATGTGATTCCATATATCCATAAGAAATTTTTGTAGTTTCACAAAATTGGATGCGTTGATCTTTATTGAGACCACGCCAGAAATCGTAAAGGGTAATCATAAATACACCTCAAAGGTAAATTAAATATAAATATACCCGCAAGGTAAACAAAAAACAACCTCTCAGGGTATTTATTTTTTCTACCTGAAAGGTAAATTACTTAATATTGTATAAAGGTGTACTTAATATGGCTGAATTGAAGACAATTCATGAAATTAGACTTGGTAACACTAAAAAGCTGATGAAGGAATCTGGCTTAAGTCGCACAGAGTTTGCTGAAAAAATTGATATGTCTTACAACTTATTTAGCCAATATATTGGAAAGAACCCAACAAAGAATATTGGTGATGATACAGCTGAAAAGATAGAGAAAGCTTTCAACAAACCTAAAGGCTATCTTGATCAATCAGACAGTGATTCTTTACTAGGTATAGGTAGATTTAACAAGCTGGATATTGAAGCATTCAAAAAGCAGCACAACATTGCAGATGGTGAGGAAGCTGTTTTATTCTCGAAAGTGGCTGAAAAACCATTCGTAATCAATAAAAGATGGGTTCCTGTTAAGGCTTACAGCAAAATGGGCATGGATGGCTTTTTCACTGATATGGGATATGAAGGTAACGGTGGTGATGGTTACATCCCAACTCACTCTGGTGGTGAGAAAGCTTATGGAATAAAAGGAACTGGCGATTCCATGTACCCTGCTATTCGCAATGGTTGGTATGTTGTTTGTGATCCTGATGCAGAGCTAACTCCTTCAGAATTTGTTCAAGTTTGCTTAAAAGATGGTAGATGTACTATTAAGGAATTCATCGGTATCCATAACAACGTACTAAACCTTTTAGCTGTGAATGGAAGTGAAAGGATTACATTTGATATGGATGATGTGGAAAGCATTACAGCTATAACAGACATTATCCCACCAAGCCAGCACAAGCAAGAACACCCTAATTCCATGTAACTTAAAGAGAACATAATGATTGCAACACTTAATAAATACAAAACTGCGCTAACAATTAATCGTCAAGAATTTAAATTGGCCTTAGCTAAGATTGGCGCAGGAATTGATAAACAAATAGCCTCTCTTAAAAAAGCTAAACAAAGCTATGACGCTGCGGAAATTGCGCGCGAGGTCATTAATGAAGCAAATATCTTTGAGGCTATTATTGAGGGTTTTAACGAAGCTGAAGAAACTAATCTAAAGCTGGCTGATATAACCAATCTTGATGTAGCACAGGGATGGGTAGATGAGTTTTTGGAGAAATATTCAGAGACTTTATAAATCAAAAGCAATTTTTATAAGAAGAATCTAAGATGAATAAATTTGACTACATCAAACTAGGGCTTCTACTTGCTGCAGTTGCTTTTTGTTGGGTATCAATGGTTTTTTAAACTGCGAACCCGACGCAGTCCTTTAGAAATGTTCGGGTGGAGAATAAGATGAGCCTGTATTTAATAAATTATGATTTAAATGGTAATAAAGATTATGAAAAGCTTTTTAATGCAATCATCAAAATGACTGATCAATATGCACGCCCACTAAAATCAATGTGGATTATTAGACATGGTGGCAATGCATACGATATAGCAGTAGAATTGTGCAAGCACATAGATAGTGATGATGGTTTAATAGTAAGTAAATTAACTCCAGATTCTGCTTGGACACAAAGTTTTGGGGAAGCAACAACTAAATGGATTAAAGAAAACTACTGAGTATAATTAAGATCTTGCCCTCCAACTACACCTATTCCATTTTCAAAATCATCTTCGGCTTTTAAAACTTGGTCAAGGTAGATCTGTATTCCATCTGCTTTGACATCTTCTAGTAAAGTATAAGAACAACCCATAATTTGAACGTTAGTGCCTTTTGGAATTACTGCAATATTCTCAGCCATAACAAACTCTGTCTAACCCACTCAGTGTGGGTTTTCTTTTGTCTATTAAATCACAATTACAAAAAATACACCTATAAAGTATAAAAAACTTTTTATTATTTTACCTGAAAGGTATTTACTTTAATTTACCTCACAGGTATATTTAATTCATACACAAACAAAAAATCCCCATCACTTGCAGGCGTCGGGGATTTTACTCAATGAGCGAGTTAAGTATGAACACAAAACCAAATTCAATCAATCCTATTGTTACACATCGTCTACAGCCTATGGGGGTTCTCAAAGTCGCAGTAATAAGTGGTTTAGTCACTGTTGGTGCTGTCGGTCTTACATATGACCAGAAAACAACTCAATACAAACCACCAGTAGCAATACCAAATATCACCCAATCAACTTACACCGTTGATGCTTTAAAAATCACCTCTGATTCATCAGGCATGGCTGTAATTAAACTTGATAGCTTCTTACTTAAAGTTAGTTTTGATTTTGAATCTCATCCAGATAGCTACGGCGTACCTGGTTCAGAATTCACAACTGTTGATATTACAAACTTGGCAATTGAGAAAATCACGGACGTAAATGGTCAAGAATGGAATGACTTTACTGACTACAACGATCATCGAATGATTAATCAAATGATTGTTGGTTATATCGAGCGTAATAAATTAGTGGAGTCTTTCTAATGAATACATCAACTCCAAAAAAATCAGAGTTTATTAGTGATGAAAACGGCGAATTCCGTATGCGTATATATTCATCTGAATACATTCAGAAAAATGGCGAAATTTACCGAGTTAGTAAATCAGGCTATTTGTACCTTATCGAATTCGCTGAACACTTAGATAAACCTTGGATTAACCTTAATTTTGAACGTGAGCGCAAATTTCAAAAGCGTAAAGCATTGGCTATTGGTCTTCAAAATTCAAATATTCCCTCTTACGAACGTCGCGCATACAAAAAACGCATGGGATGGACTGGAGCATAATCATGACAAATTCTAATAACCAAGTTTCAAATGTTCTTCAACAAATTCAACTTGAATTGAAAGCACCTAAAAGTAAAAAGAACACTTTCGGTAATTACAACTATCGAAACTGTGAGGATATTCTGGAAGCAGTTAAACCGCTTCTTCAGAAATATGATGCTTCCCTGGTAATCACAGATGAGGTTCAAGAAGTCGGTGGTGTAGTCGTTGTTACAGCAAAAGTAATTTTTACAGATGCAAACGGCAAAGAAACTACGGTAAAAGCCCATGCTGGTGTTGAAATTAGCAAGAAAGGTATGGATGTGGCTCAGACATTTGGCGCATCCAGCTCATATGCCCGTAAATACGCGCTGAATGGCTTGTTCTTAATTGATGACACCAAAGACTATGACTCGGATGAATATCATAACCAAGTTAATCAGGGTGCTACACACAATAACAACCAGCAAAACTCAAGACAAGCCCAACAACCGAATCGTAATCAAAATAATCAAGCTAGTGGCCAGCAACAAAAGCCATTAGCTCAGCGTTATAACGATGCACTTCTAGCTATAAAAGATGCTAAAAATCCTCAAACCCTTGATAAAGCAATCAACACATTCAAAGGCACTCAATACGAGTCAGGTATATCAAAAGCCTGCCGTGCTCGAGCAGATCAAATGGGATGGAATGAAGCGCCGCCGATAAACCAGGTTCAACAACAAAATCAAATGCAGCACTAAGGAAAATAAAAAATGAATTTATTAAATAGTAATGAAGCATTTTCAGCACTTATGGCTGGTAAAAATATTATGTGCCGCGCTGTTGGCGAATTGATGGACTTTGATGACTTAAATCAATTCCCTGCTACGATCTTTGCTTTACCTGGTTATGAGTTCTGTATCAAACGTGAATCGTTAACTTTGGCAGATATTCAATTTACTAAGCCAGTAGAACCACACGATCTGGAGAATGGCCAAGAAATCTATATTGTGATGCCAACATGTATCTTGCGTACTAAATACGACTCAGAACATGGTGATATATGTTTGAGTGTGGCAAATGGATTTGCTCAATTAGATGCTGAAAATGCACAGCTGCAGCTTCAGGCGTTTGGTAAAACGTTTGGCAATATGATTACTGAGATTGAAATTAAAGACGGTTTCAGTGAAAAGCCTAAAAAATCTAAAGCTCCTCGTAAAACCAAAGAAGCTTTTAAAACTGAAGATACCCCAGAAATTGAAACAGATCCTGCCTTAATAATTGATAAATTTGCAGCGAAAATTGCAAACTGTACTACAACAGAAGCTGTTCTTTTATTACGCCCAGTGTTTTTTGCTAATGGTCATCTTGAGCGTGAACATACTCAACATCTATGCAAATTGACTGAGAATAAGTTGATGGAATTAGATCCTGAACAATATGCGCCAAAACCAAGTTACATTGATCATCAAATTTATATAGATGGCATTAATGCATGTGTTTCAGAGGAAGAAATTAAAACCACTCTACACGATGTGAATGATCAAGGTTTTAGCGAAGAACAACTCTCAGAAATTAATCTTGCAAAATGTTCTAAACTTGCTGAGTTTCAAGCGACTGCATTAAAGAATATTCAGGATAATCAATATGACAATCTGTTAAAAGAACTATTAGAACGTGCTAAAAAATCAAAATTACCTGCTGAAGCTAATGCCTTGTATAAATATACAGTCAATTGGACTGAAGAACAGCGTAAGCCATTGATGGATGCAATTAATAAAAGATTGAGTGAATTGGGTGCGACCGCTCCACCCCCTGAACAACCACCATCATTAGTGGTTCAGATCCAAAATGCACCTGATTTAACAGCCTTGGATATTTTAGAAATTGATGTTGCAACCCGTCATCCAGACATTCAACCGAAATTAATGGGACTGGTTCGTAAACGTCGATTTGAGCTTGAGAACTCAGTATCAAATGTGGTGGCTTGAAATGGAATTGCCCATCATGTTGCTAGAGCTAATGCTTTTAATAAATGGGCTCGTAATTATTAATCTAGATTTATGGTGGTTGTAATGAATGAACTCACAGCTAAGGCTGCAGATGAAATTATTAGAATGTGTGGTGAGCTTTTATCAGATAATTTAAATAGTGAAAAATCACACCAAGAATGGCGATATCAAAAAATTGAAAAACTTGAGGCTTGGGCTAAAGCCATTCGTGATGCAAATAGAAAGGAGTAAAATTAATGGGCGCATTAAAAATTGAATCTGAATCTCTCAAACATTTAACAAGTCTTGTTGAGCAACTGGTAAGCCAAAAAGAAGAACGCAGAATTGGGCGAGCTGAATTTGCCCACATGCTGAATATAGAACCCGAAACTCTAGATCGTAAAATTAGAGAAGGTTTTATTACTCGCCCTTTTAAAGATGGACGTAAGAGTTATTGGTTCTTGAGTTATGTTCAAACCATTGTAAAAGATACGACAAACAATGCTAATATAGCCACCAATTAAGGTGGCTTTTTAATATCCAATAATAAGTTACCTTAAGCACATTGAGTACAGAATTGAGTACGATTTAGCACTAGTTTAAAATTAGTTTTAAAATTCAGAAGGTTAAGTTTGATATGCTTCTAATGATCGATAATTACGATAGCTTTACGTATAACATTGTCCAATATTTTGGCGAGTTAAACCAAGACGTTAAAGTTGTTCGCAATGATGCCGTGACCTTAGAGGATATCGAACGATGGCAACCAAAGTACTTAGTGATTGGTCCTGGTCCTTGCTCACCCTCTGAAGCAGGAATCTCTATCCCTGCAATTCAGCATTTTGCAGGAAAAATTCCAACACTCGGTGTATGCCTAGGTCACCAAGCAATTGGTCAGGCTTTTGGCGGTGAAATTGTTCGCGCCAAAACGGTGATGCATGGTCGTTTATCCGACATGTATCATAGTGACCAAGGGATCTTCAGCAACTTACCTTCTCCATTTTCAGCAACACGTTATCATTCACTCGTGATTGATCAAGCCAGTGTGCCTGAATGTCTGGAAGTTACTTGCTGGACCAATGAACCAGATGGTTCTATCGAAGAAATTATGGGTGTCAAACATAAGACATTGCCAATTGAAGGCGTGCAGTTCCATCCAGAATCCATTCTGAGTCAACATGGTCATCAGATCTTTAAAAACTTTTTAGAAATTTATGCTTAATATGCGTAGTACAAGATAATGAATATTCAACAAGCTTTAAATAACATCACTAAAAATATCGAACTCACTCAACCTCAAATGGAAGAAGTGATGCGTACCATCATGCGTGGTGAAGCCACAGATGCCCAAATTGGTGCATTTATGATGGGACTTCGTTTAAAAGGTGAAAGTATTGACGAAATCACCGCTGCCGCACGTGTAATGCGTGAGTTTGCAATTAAAATTGATGTGGGTGATATCCCGCATTTAATTGATATTGTTGGCACTGGTGGTGATGGACAAAACCTATTTAACGTCTCTACTGCCTCTTCATTTGTTATTGCGGCAGCAGGTGCAACTATTGCAAAACATGGAAATCGTGGTGTTTCTTCTAAATCAGGCTCGTCTGATCTTTTAGAACAGGCTGGGATTAACCTTGATTTAAATATGCACCAGACAGAACGATGCATCCGTGAAATGGGGGTTGGCTTCTTATTTGCCCCAAATCATCACAAAGCAATGAAATATGCGGCTGGTCCTCGTAAAGAATTGGGCTTCCGTAGTATTTTCAATCTCCTTGGCCCGCTTACGAATCCGGCTGGGGTACGTCGCTATGTGATTGGTGTATTTTCTACAGAATTGTGTCGACCATTGGCCGAAGTTTTAAAACAACTGGGGGCTGAACATGTCATGGTGGTTCATTCTAAAGATGGCTTAGATGAAATCAGTTTGGCTTCCTCAACTTATGTTGCTGAATTAAAAAATGGTGAAATCACGGAATGGATGATTCAACCAGAAGATGTAGATATTGAATCTCAAACCTTAACTGGTCTTTCTGTTGATAGTGCTGCTGAGAGCCTAGCATTAATCAAAGATGCACTCGGTAAGAAGAAATCAGCAAAAGGTGAAAAAGCAGCCAGTATGCTGGCATTAAATGCAGGTGCTGGTATCTATGTTTCAGGTCTGACCAAGAGTTATAAACAAGGTGTCGCTTTAGCACATGATATTATCTATGGTGGGCAAGCTTTAGAAAAAATGGGCATTTTGTCTGAATTTACCAAAACACTCAAAGAGTATGAAGCTTAAGGATTAGAGGACGTTATCATGGTGGATATTGCCAATACAATGTTGGGTAAAATTGTTGATCGTAAATACGAAGAATTTGCTCAACGTTTAAAACAACGTAGTTTAAACGATGTTGAAGCGCTTGCCCAAGCTGCAACGCCTGTGCGTGGTTTTGCAAAATCTTTATACAGCAAACGCCCAGGTGTAATTGCTGAAATTAAAAAAGCCTCGCCATCAAAAGGGGTGATTCGTGAAAACTTTAACCCTGCTGAAATTGCTCAACAATACCAGCAAGCCGGTGCAGCCTGCTTATCTGTTTTAACAGATTTAGATTTCTTTCAAGGCGCTGATGAAAATATTCAGATCGCCCGTAGTCACTGTGAATTACCTGCACTACGTAAAGATTTTTTGATTAATCCTTACGGCGTTATCGAAGCACGTGCTTTACATGCCGACTGTATTTTATTGATTGTGGCTTGTTTGTCAGATCAACAACTTGAAGAAATGTCAAAGACCGCATTTGAGCAGAACCTTGATGTTTTGGTTGAAGTTCATGATGAAGCTGAACTGGAACGAGCATTGCAACTTTCAGAGCGTTGTTTACTGGGTGTGAATAACCGTAATTTAAAAACCTTTGATGTCGATTTAAATACCTCATTGCGTTTGAAGAAGTTACTTCCACCATCACGTTTACTGATCACTGAAAGTGGTATTGCAACGCCAGATGATGTGCGCATGATGCAAGAGCATGATATTCATTCATTCCTTGTGGGTGAAAGCTTTATGAAGCAACCACGCCCTGATCATGCATTTAATGCGTTGTTTGGTCTGCCTGAAACAGTGTAATTAAAAGTCAAAGGGTGAGTTCGCTCACCCTGTTTTCATATTTCTCCCACTCATCCTATAAATTTTTAAATTCCCAACATTCAAGTCACGATCAACGCAGATATAACGGTGTGAATTCAATTCAGTTCAAATTTGACAAGATTCAGACTATACTGAGCGCCTAATACCGTCCATTTACTGTTTTTTGCAATTATGAGTAAATCTGATTCCACATTCTCTAAATCACAGCTTGATTTATTAAAACAATTCAAAAAACAAATCACTCCTCCGCATTCTTCAAAAGTTGCAGTGCAACCTGAAAGTAAGAATGCACAAGTAACAGCACCTGAAGAGTTAGATGATGCTGATTTGTTTAAAACCGCACTCGGCGGTGTAACCAAACTCGATAACGGCAATATTGCCAAAATCGAGCGTAGTGATTTGCGCAAAAAACCAGATGCAAAAACCCTTGCCAAACGCGCGGCGGCTGAAGGTGCATTTGAAATTAATGATGCAGAATTGTCAGATACTCAAGCAATTTTAAATCCTGTTGCAAGTCAGGCGGCTTTAAGCTATCGCATCGCAACACTACAACATAAAGTTTTTGAAGACTTAAAAGCTGGTAATCTACGCTGGTTTGAAGCTGTTGATTTACATGGTTGTACTGTTGAAGAAGCACGCTCTGCTGTATTGCAAATCATTCAAATGGCAAAAGATGAAAACCAAAATGTCATTAAAATTGTCCATGGCAAAGGTCCAGAAGCCATACTCAAAACTTATGTGAATGGCTGGCTTCGTCAACATCGTGATGTTTTAGCTTTTGTCAGTGCTCCTGAAAAACAAGGTGGCACAGGCGCAGTTTTGGTTTTACTGAAACGTGCTGAAAGAAATCCAAAATCAAATGGAAATCCATGATCGTTTGTTTTAAATGATCAAAACTCTCTTAAGTGTCGGTTTATCTTGTAATTAGAAAATATTATTCATTTTTCTGATACAATGCCGTCCTTGTTCAAACCGTATAAGTGAACACGTTTTATGTCTATGCAGCAATCCTACGCGAATATTTTAACTGCCGTTGGCGAGGACTTAGACCGTCCTGGTCTGAAAGATACGCCTATGCGTGCGGCTAAAGCTTTTTCGTACTTGACGTCTGGCTATAGCAAAACGCTGGAAGAAGTGACCAATAATGCGGTCTTCCCTTCTGATAATGATGAAATGGTCTTGGTAAAGAATATCGAATTTTATTCGTTATGTGAGCATCATTTATTGCCTTTTCATGGTCGTGTACATATTGCCTATCTCCCTTCTGGCAATGTTTTAGGACTGTCTAAATTTGCCCGTATCACAGAAATGTTTGCGCGCCGTTTACAGATTCAAGAACAGTTGACCAAGCAAATTGCAGATGCAGTGGCTGAAGTTACTCAAGCACGTGGTGTTGCGGTGGTGATTGATTCAGCTCACATGTGTATGATGATGCGTGGTGTCAGCAAACAAGAATCGACCACACGTACCGTGTCATTTGTCGGTGATTTTAAAACAGATAAAGAAGCACGTCGTGAGTTTTTATCTGCCGTGCCTGAAGCGCATTAAGACTAATCATTCAAAAAGCAATATAAATAGCAAAGCCTCATTTTATTGAGGCTTTATTTTACGATAGGGTTTTACAATGTCTTTAATTTGGTTGGCAGGTCATGGTTTAACGCACAGTGAAACCACTATCGATTATCCTCGTGCAGAGCGATTGGTTAAAGGAAATCCCAAACGACTCACGCAAAGTTTGTATGAACATCCCAATATGAATTGTGGTATTTGGCAATGCGAGGTCGGTGCATGGGATATTCAATTTGCAGACAATAAACAGGAATTTTTTCAGCTAATTGAAGGTACTGTACGTTTGCATGATAAAAACACATCATCATTTGTAGAAATTAAAGCTGGTGAAGCAGGAATTATCCCACCTTCATTTATCGGTACATTTGAAGTGATTGAAGCAGTTAAAAAATATTTTGTTGTGGTTGAAGTTTGAGTCAGTAAAACTTGTGATTTTTTTGCTTTCCTATAGCTTATATTTGTAAAACATTCGCTTATTGTCCACTTAAAACTATATGATTTAAATTATCTCAGCCTTATACCATATTTTAAATGAAAAATTTACTGATCTTTATTTCAGCGTTAACTGCCACTAACGCCTTTGCCGACAATCTAAATGCCAACGAATTAAAAGATGTGCAAAGGGTCATTAAATTATTTAAAAATAAAAATATCACCGCGATTTCAAACAACATTACCTATCCCTTACATCGTGAAGAACCCATCCCAAGTATTGCCAATGCAACCCAGATGAAACAACGCTTTAACCAAGTGTTTGATACTCAACTTATTCAAGAGATCGCCAACTCAAAACCATCACAATGGGAAAGTATGGGTTGGCGTGGTGTGATGCTCAATGGTGGCACAATATGGTTAGATGGTCATAAAATTAAAGCCATCAACTACAGTAGTGATGCTGAACAAAAATATAAAGCGCAATTGATTTCACAACAGAAAAATCAATTACATTCATCAGTTAAAAATTTTAAAACACCTGAATTACAGTTTAAAACAGCCAAATTTCAAGTGCGTATAGATGCTATGCCCAATGGTAAATACCGTTATGCATCTTGGGGAACAAAACAGTCCCAAGCGACAAAACCTGATCTGATTTTAAATCAAGGTCGTGTTGAAATGGATGGTTCAGGCGGTAATCACCACTACATTTTTAACAGTGGTACATATCAATATGTGGTTTATCGTAATGTTTTAGGTTCAAATGAAACAGCAGATGTCACATTAGAAGTCACTCAAAAAGGTAAAAAGATCCTTTCTCAAGCAGGCACATTATTTAAATAGTTTGTATCAATGATTGAGTTGAATCATTTTTCTCAAGTTTTCTAATTCATACAGATTTAAAGCTAGTCGAGTAAATCACCATGATGATCTACTCGATAAGCTGTTCAAAATCATGTGCTGTGCGATATATCACAAACACACAGCCAATCCTTTAAATATGATATTTGATTATTTTTTTTCAGCCAATTGATAAATCAATTGTTCCATTTGTTGCATGTATTGACGATTCTCATGGTCCCATGGATGGAAGTTTGGACGGAAATAATCGATATAATTTCCCAATTGCTTTCTCAATACACCAATGCCGCCAAAGGTATAATGATAGGTCTTTTTCCAGCTGGATAAATCACTTAACTTCCCTTCTCCTTTAACAATGGTCAAGAATACAGGAATCACTAAGCCCCAGAACACAATCGTTGCGACCACCAATCCAAAACTACGAACAGCATAGGCATAAGGACCATGCCCCATTGCGGTATTCCATACATCAAAAGCAACAGCTTTATGTTCTGTTTCTTCAAAAGCATGCCAACGCCAGATATTGGCATAATGTTCTTCAGCGCCTTCAAATAATTCAGGTGTTCGTAATACCGAGTCTGCCAGTAAAGCGGTAAAATGTTCTAATGCAATTGTTCCACTGAGCCAAAAATATGCTGGTAAATACTGTTTAAGCAAACCAAAAATCTCTAAAACCAATGCTTCAAATTTTGGTGCAATCGGTGAGCGTGCAAATAAGGCTTGGTTATATTCTTCATGCTCACGTCCATGCATTGCTTCTTGACCAATAAAAGCCGTCACCGCTTTTTGTAATTCTGGGTCTTGGACTAAATCACGATGTGCCCTTACCGCATCAATAAAGAAGCGTTCGCCAATAGGCAAGACAATAGAAAACGTATTTAACAATGCGGTAAAAATTGGACCTGCGGCGGTATGCCAATCTGCGATTCGCTCTGCGGGTAAATTAAATCTGACATCACGGCGAATAGGTAATGGCTCATGATACACACTCGATTTAATAAATTTTTTTAAAATGCCCATGGTTGATCCTGCCTCTGGCTGATTATCATTTTTTTAATTTAGCTGGTGCGCTTATTAGAATTTTACTTAACTGGGTATAATTCCATAGGTCATTTCGACTCATTTACATGTCATTGCATCCCTTTTTCTGATAGTTCGATCGAATAAGTTTCTCAAAGTATGTCGATATATGTTTGCGATACCATCAACAGCATGATCTAAACTGTGTAAAAAGTGGATCGTCCAAATGTCTTTTTCAGTTCAAAATAGACTTTGCTGAAATGCCGCATCAAGCATATTCAATAAAAAACGCCGAGTCATAACAGAAATTAAATGTAAGATATTTCAGAGAAGTACATTTAGTTTTTGATTTATTTTTTAAAATTAAAGGTTTTCACAACACTTAAGCTTGAACAAATACTCTAGTATTTACAAAGCAGTGCCTTAAACATCAAGGCACTGCTTTGTTCAAGATATAAAAAATTTAGCCATTAGAATAATAATTTTTTAGGATGCTCATCGCTTTGTAATGGAACAACGTGGTCATCTTTTAAATCGACCCCTGAAAGTTGTAATTTAAATGAATTCCGCATCAACGCCATTAAACGCTGTGTGGCAATTTGAATACTCAGCCCTGCAGGTCGTACATTGGAAATACAGTTTCGGCTTGAATCCATACTGCCTTTTCGCGCTTTCCAAGTGTAATACACCCCCATACTGTCAGGTGAGCTTAGACCCGGCCGTTCGCCAATCAACATAATCAATAAGGGTGCATTAAAACTTTCCGCCACTTCATCGCCTAATGCCACACGACTCCCTGTAGCAAGTACAATTGGCGCCAGTTTCCAGCCTTCAGCATCAATATGTTCACGTAAGGAATTGATATAGGCAATGGCATTCTCTTCTATTGCACGTGCAGATAAGCCATCACCAACCACGATACATACATCATATTGCTGTGGGTGCTGTTGGACATAAGTCGTGAGTTGAGTTTGAGCCTGTTCCGATAACTCACGGCCCAAATCAGGACGCTTTAAATATACTTCTTTGTCGGTTGCTTTACTTTCCACAATGAGACTTTCAAATTTTAAATCTCTAAGCCGAGCTTGCATATTTTCAGTATCTAATTGGTGAAAAACAGCATCTTTGGCCTGTGCATGCGAGAGTTGAAACTTAAGCAATTCTTGAGTTGGAATGCTACATCCTACTCTTCCCATCGCAATACGAGCATCAGTATATTGTTTTAACTTATGCCAAGGATCTTCATGAAAACCATTTGGAAAAGTTTCAAGTTTTGAGAGCTTCATGATTTACTCTCCTTTTTATGATAATAATTTAGCAAAGTTTTTTGGCATACTGCTTGGCCAATGAATTTGGCGTTGTTCTTGGTGCAAAATTCCTTGCTGATCTAACCAAGCCGAGAACTCAGGGGCAGGTTTTAATCCCATTAACTGACGTAAATATAAAGCATCATGGAATGATGTGGTTTGATAATTCAACATCACATCATCCGAACCTGGAATTCCCATGATAAAGTTAATTCCCGCAGCACCAAATAGCGTGAGTAACACATCCATGTCATTTTGATCTGCATCAGCATGGTTGGTATAACAAATATCACAACCCATAGGTACACCGAGTAATTTGCCACAGAAGTGATCTTCTAACCCTGCACGAATAATCTGCTTCCCGTCATACAAATACTCTGGACCGATAAACCCAACCACAGTATTGACCAATAATGGATTGTATTTACGTGCCACGGCATAAGCTCGTGCTTCAATAGTTTGCTGGTCCACACCATGATGCGCATTACTGGATAAGGCACTGCCCTGTCCAGTCTCAAAATACATGACATTTTTACCGATTGTTCCTCGGTTGAGTGCTAAAGTCGCCTCATAACCTTCCTGAAGTAAATCCAAGGTAACACCAAAGCCTTCATTGGCCAATTGCGTACCAGCAATGGATTGGAACATTAAATCAATTGGAATATTACGTTCTGCAAGTTGAATCCCAGAACTGATATGGGTTAACACACAAGATTGCGTGGGAATTTCATATTCTTGGATAATATGGTCAAGTAACTTTAACAATTCCGACAAATTATGTAAGTTGTCTGTGGCTGGATTAATCCCAATCACAGCATCACCATTACCATACATCAAGCCATCCAATAAGCTGGCCGAAATACCCAATACATCATCGGTTGGATGATTTGGTTGTAAGCGGGTTGATAAATGACCTTTTAAACCAATCGTATTGCGAAATTGCGTCACCACTTCACATTTACTTGCAACCAGAATTAAATCCTGATTACGCATAATTTTACTCACAGCAGCAACCATTTCTGGCGTTAAACCCTTGGCTAAATTGGCCAATTTTTCAGAAGTTGCATCTTCACTCAACAACCAATTGCGAAAATCACCTACAGTAAAGTGCGCAATTGGCGCAAACAAATCAGCACGATGTTCATCAATAATTAAACGCGTAATATCATCTTTGTCGTAGTCGATGACCGTCTCATTTAAAAAAGTTTTTAACGGGACTTCTGCCAAAGCCATCTGTGCTGCCACACGTTCCGTTGCATTACTGGCAGCAACACCTGCCAACTCATCACCAGAACGTAATGGAGTAGCCTTAGCCATTAAGGTTTTTAAATCTTGGAAAATATATTGTTGCTGAGCAACGCTATAACGATAACTCATAATTATAATTCCTGTTCTGCTGCCTTAATGCTGGCAAATTCTTCTTCTGGTGTGCCTGAAATCAGATGATGACGACTATAAACAAGAAAATAAACAATGAAGACCACATAGATCCCTAAAGCGATAAACCAGACTTTAGGGTCGACAAGGAAACCTGCAACCACAGCGACAATTGATAAGATCAACGCAATACTGGAGGTAAAAATACCACCAGGTGTTCGATATGGACGATACACATTAGGTTGTGAAATACGTAATTTGATATGCGCCATCATCATTAAAACATAGGAAATCGTCGCACCAAATACCGCAATCAAAATCAGTAAATCACCCTGTTTGGTCAATGACAATAAGAAGCCAATAATCCCCGGAATAATCACGGCTAAATATGGCGATTTATTTTTGTTGGTCAATGATAAAGACGTAGGTAAATAACCCGCACGAGAAAGTGCAAAAATTTGCCGCGAATAGGCATAGATAATCGAGAAGAAACTCGCGATTAAACCTGCTAAGCCAACAAAGTTTACAAAGTTCGCCAACATGCCGTGCCCATATACTTTAACCAGCGCATCCACCAAAGGTGCACCTGAATCTTTAAGGACACTTGCACCTGCTGCACCTGCACTCAATATTAAAATCAAGATAGCAAAAGCAGCCAAGATCAGCATTGCACCAATCAAACCGCGTGGTAATGATTGAGCCGGATCCTTAGCCTCTTCAGCAGCTAAAGGAACACCTTCTACAGCAAGGAAAAACCAGATTGCATACGGTACTGCTGCCCAGATTCCTATATAACCTTGGGGTAAAAAGCTACTCGCACCGGCTTTAGATGAGTCAACTGCAATATCGAATAGATTGGCACTGTTAAAGTGAGGAATCATCGCGACAAGGAATACCACCACTGCAACCACTGCGATTGCAGTAATCACAAACATGATTTTAAGTGCTTCACCTGCGCCTTTTAAATGAATCCCCATAAAAACCAAATAACAGATTAAATAAATTAACCATCCACCCACTCCAAACAAGGATTCACAATATGCACCAATAAAGGTCGCGATTGCTGCTGGAGCGATGGCGTATTCAATCAGAATCGCTGTTCCTGTTAAGTAACCGCCAAATGGTCCAAAGGCCATACGAGCAAAACTGTATCCACCACCTGCTGTAGGAAGCATGGTCGACATTTCTGACATCGAAAGGCATATACATAAATACATAATCGCAGCAAAAATCACTGCGACAAACATACCGCCCCAACCGCCTTGAGCGATACCAAAGTTCCATCCAGCAAAGTCACCTGAAATCACATAGGCAACCCCTAAACCGACCAAGAGTAACCAGCCAACAGCACCCTTTTTTAATTCTCGTTGAGCAAAATATTCTTTGGAATCTTCTGTTTTTACGATAGTTGATTGTTCATTTCGAGCGTCCATCATCGTTCCTTTTTAATTTGCCTTCTTTTGTATAAGCAAAAAAAGTGCCTTTCCTTGGATGACGTCAATGTTTTTTGTTCAATCCCATGAACATAACGTCTTGTCAGTTGTTAAAAACTGCTTTTAAATGAATCTATCAAACAAAGGTAGGAGAAAAGTTGAATAGCCCACATCATAGAGAATCGGAAAAAGTTATTGAAAATTGAATAATTAAAAGAAAAATAATGAAATTTATATATTTTATTTACTTTGTTATTTGTTTATTTAATTTAAGATATTATTTAGTATATATGCATAAATGGATTATGCGATGGACTCAAAGCCACCTGCTAAAAAACCAACAATCAAAAATGAAAATTTAACCTCCACTCAAGCAAACTCACGTTCTCAGCAAGCCTTACAATCAGCACTGATTCAATGTCAGCAGGATTTACTCAACACGGCGCTGCTCGCTGCTGTTGTTATACAAATCAGAGATATGCAACAAAATCTACTGTGGTGTTCAGCGAATACAGATCAATTCGCAGGATTCCAGCAAGATCAGGATTTAGCAACAAAGCCAGATCACTATATTTATAGTGCGCCTATTCTTGATTTAACATCAGGGGAAGCCTGTGGTGAAGTGGTTTTATTTCACAGCTTAAATCAAGAAAATATTTTTGGACAATTGGCCGTTACACAATGTGCAGAGATCATTGCACAAAAATTGTATACACAGCCCTTTAATCGTTTAACTATCCATGCGTTTTCAGTACCACAGAAAATAATGATCAATGATCAGTCGATGCTTTTAACGCCACGGCAGTTTGAAATCATCTGTATTTTAATTCTAAATCCTTTGGGCTTAACCCTAGAACAGCTACATATTTATCTCTATGGCGATGAACAGATCAGCTTGAATACGCTTAAATCTGAGATTTCTTATTTAAAAAATAAGGTTGGCGAATTAATCTGTGCAAGAACCTATCAGATACAGGCAGAAATTCACGCGGATTTTAAGGAGTTGGAAGATGCTGTGGATGCGGGTTATCTTGATACAGTCAAGGAACTCTATCAAGGTGATTTCTTTATAAAAACCAAAAGCCCTTTTCTAAACAATTGGCAACAGATTCTACGTATGAGAATCAATAATCTACTTGTATAAACACCCTTGGCTTGAGATCGATTTATACTTATCTCAACATGTCATTCTCAAAGCTCTACTCTCGAAATAACATTCTAAAATCCGATTTTCCAGATCTATCTTTAAAAATAATGTACAAAGCCTAAACCTATTTTCTGCCAATCGAGTTTGTTTTGTTGTTGGTATTCCCAATTGACGTTTAAGGAATTTTGACGATTGAGCGAATATTGCAGTGTGCTCTGGATACGTAAATTCCACTCACTTGAATCTTGCCAATAGGGTAATTCAACTTGAACAATACTGTTTAAACGATCTGACCATACATTTTGACAGCCAAATGTTGGTCCTAGTCCAACACGCCAGCCTTTATCCAATGATGTACCTGCTTGAAGCTGTGTTTGTAATTCCGCATAACAGAGATGCTTACGATCATCATCTGCAATGGTATAACCAGATTGGGCTTTTGCACTGACCACGCCATGTTGTTGCTGGTCAGTAAATTGTCCATTTTGAATGGCTTCTTGCTGCCAGCCCAAAGTAAAACCCCATGTTATTGGCATTTTAAACGGGGTAATGGGGTTATAAGAGTTTACTGTTAATAAGTCGAGATGTTCGAGTTTAAGTCGATCATCTCGCCATTGTGCTGCACCATCCAGAAACAACAATTGTGTGCCTGTACGGAAGCCGCCCTGTGGATCTTTTAGTTCGTGATAGGCCTGACGATGATCAATTTGTACAAATTTTTCACCCTGAACCTCACCCGCTTCTACGGACCACTTACGTGAATCATGTCCATTGACTGGATCAACTTTGGGACGCACAGGTGCTAAACGTTGTTTCTCTATAGGGATTTGACTACGTAAGCCTAGCAGTTGTCTAAAACGCGGTTGAGTAAAGCTTGCATCGACCTGACGAGCAACGAATTGTAAATATAAATCGTCATAGGCCATTTCTAATATTTTTGCACGATCTTGATCATCATAATCAGCGATAGCCGCTTGCATCTGTTGTGGTTCTAGTACCGCAATTGCATGGGCTTTTTTTGCCAAAGCATGACCATGTTGTTTGGCTTGCGAATTTAATTGTGTTTCTAATGCTGGACGATATACCGCTTCTCGTACTAATCCCTGTTGTTCTACGGCTTTAATGGTTTCAATCGGGATCGCTGCATAAGTAAATTGCTTACGTAAATTCGATGTGGGACGGACTAAATCAATCAAACCCAATAAACGATAGGCACAATTATCGTTGACAAAATAATAAGGAAAACTGACTTTTTGCATTTCCCAAATATGTTTTACCAAAAATGCGGTCTCTTCAGGATTTAAATTCAGTTCATATTCCCAAAGATCACGGCTTTCAAAATCACCATATTCTTTCACTTTGCGATAATACGGCATTAAAGAATATTCGCCAGGATATTTCCCAACCAACCCTTTCCATGCATAAGACCAATTGTCATCGCTGTTTACTGTGGCTGCATAATTGACAGCATAAGAGACTAAGTTGAGCTGCTTTTGATCCTTAGGATCGAGACGAAGCAAGGTGTGTCCAAACATTGAGCTTGGATTGCCCATAAAATCAGTCGCATAAATTAAGGTCACTTGGTAGGGTTTGATTTGTGCATACCATTGATCAAACTCAGTACAGGACACAACGGGTAATTGTTGTTGTGAAATATTCAGTTGTTGCATCAGCCATTGACTACGTGCAGGAAATTTACAACGAATGGATTGATTGTCATCGGCGACTTGAAATAGTGCAGTGATATCTGCATTCATTTCATTTTGGATGTTCTGTCGACCATCTTGAGCAAAGAAATAACCTGAATAACTGACTTCGCTTTGATTTGTGTTTTTGTGACCTGCATTTTTGTGATTTAAGTCTTTAGCAGAGGCATCTTCTGCATAAAGTAAACGTTTCCATGTAATATGACTGGCTAATTGTTTTTGTTGTGCTAGTTTTAATGCGTTTTCTAATGCCTGCTGATTCTCTAAAAGTGATTCCGCATGCAAATGAACGGTAAACAATGAACTGAGTAAGCTTAAACTAAGTGCTAAATATTTCATTCAATCATCAATTTATATAGATATATTATAAAACTGCGCAATTAAAAAATGTCGGCTCAATACAAAAGTTCGCCCAATGTTCACTCATGCTTGATTCATTTTTCAATAATATGTGTTTGATAAAATTTAAATAAAAAAACCCTGCAACAAGGCAGGGTTTTTGACGCAATTAAACGTAAGCTTTTAATACTTCGTCTTTTGCCATCACTTGTTGAAGTGAAGCTAATACTTGTAGAGAATTTTGATTTTCTGCTGAATAAATACTTGCAAAGTTTGACTTAGCTACAGCATTAAAACGTGCTTTATCTGCATCTTTAACGTTTAACAATGAAGCAAGTACGTTAAGACTTTCACCTTGTCCTACAGCCATATCACGTGCAAGTGCTTCTGAGTTTTCATTGGTAAAGGTCACAACTTGCGCAGTCACTTTACCATTGCCATTACAACCTAAAGTACCAAACGTAATACCTAATAATTGGTTAGTTAAAAGACCATTGGTGGTTGCCGCTAAAATCTTAGGTATTTTTCCAGATTGACCAGCCCAAACTTGCGATCCTAAACCTCAACCCACATCTGGATCAGCCATAGCAACACTTGAACCCGCAGCCAATACAGCAGCCAAAGCGATTTTTTTTAACATATAATTCTCCAGAATTTTCATATGCATTGTTTTAATTCAACATATGTAAATTGTTATTTTCCTTAATGTGTAAGTTTGATTACACCTATTTAGATTTATCACATAAATTTAGATAAGCAAATCTAAATATGACAATTACGAAATTATTTATTGTACTTTTTTAGTGACCATTCACCCTTTTTATTGCGATCTCCGAGAATTTCAAGTACTAAAACCAGACTCAAAAGTAACAGTAAATACCACGAGCCAAGCTTACCCCACCCCACCATATGCCATGCATCCACCTGACTCGGGTACAACCAAATTTTATTAAAAGTACTAATATTTTCAGCAACCCAAATTATAAATGCCAAAACAACTAATACCGGTAACATCGGAAGCTGAAATTCATGCTGTTGTAATTTAAAGCGAATTTTTGTTTTCCAAAAAATTACCACACTCCAAATGAACAATACATTACGAAAATCTGGAATAAAGAATTTGCTCATAAAATTGATATATGACAATACTGCCAGACTCAACATATTGGCAAAACTAGGCAAATTTAAAAAAGAAACCTGATACAAACGCAGTGAACGTGCAAAAAAACTACCGACTGCCGAATACATAAATCCTGCAAATAAAGGCACAGTCAAAAGTTTAAAAACGGCAGGTTGCGGATATTGCCAAGAGGCAATTTGCGGGTGTGTTAAAAATATTTCCATAGCCATGGCCATGATATGAAATAAAGCAATAACTTTCGCTTCTGCCCAGGATTCTAATTTTAAATACAATAAACAGGCTTGAATGATCAACGCATATAACAATAAATAGTCATAACGAAACAAACCATAAAATTCATGGCTGCCCATGCTTGCCGTAATGACAAATGCAATCAGCAATAAAATACCAAATAAGGCAGCCGATGCTGCCTTAAATAAAAATTCATATAATGATTTAAAATAGATCATAAATGCATTTACAACAATAAGTTAACCTAAATATTTGGCACTGTATTGGTGTACAGTGTCAATAAATGCTTTTGGTTTTTCAGGATCAACCCATTGTGTAATACCATGACCTAAGTTGGCGATATAACCTGTTTTCTCACCATTGGCATAAGCATCATCCAACATGGCTTTGGTTGCTTTCTCAATAGAATCAGCTGAACCATACAATGTTGCAGGATCTAGATTTCCTTGTAGCGCTGCTCGTCCATTCACTGTTTGGCGAGCCACGTTTAATGGGGTTGTCCAATCTAAACCAAATGCATCTGCACCTGTAGCAATCATTGGCTCTAACCATTGACCACCGCCTTTGGTAAATAAGATCACAGGTACTTTACGCCCTTCATGCTCTCGTTTTAATCCTGCAACAATTTTCTGCATATATTTGAGTGAAAATTCTAGATATTCACGATGCGCTAATGCACCACCCCAGCTATCAAAAATTTGTACAGCTTGAGCACCAGCCTCAATTTGAGCATTTAAATAGTCAATTACAGCATCGGCTAAACGATCTAATAAAGCATGTAAAACTTCAGGTTGTGCATACATCATCTGTTTGGTAAAACGGAAATCTTTACTTGAACCACCTTCCACCATGTAGGTTGCCAAGGTCCACGGACTACCTGAAAAACCAATTAAAGGCACTTGACCACCCAAAGCTGAACGAATGGTTGAAACCGCATTCATGACATAAGCCAGATCAGATTTGGCATCGAATTTGGGTAAATTTGCCACATCCTGTTCAGTACGAACTGTTTTATGGAATTTAGGGCCTTCACCTGTTTCAAAATAAAGCCCTAAACCTAAAGCATCGGGAACAGTCAAAATGTCTGAAAATAGAATTGCGGCATCAAGCTCATAACGGCGCAAAGGCTGTAAAGTCACTTCACAAGCAAATTCTGTATTTTTACAAAGAGAAAGAAAATCACCTGCTTTCGCACGTGTTTCACGATATTCTGGTAAATAACGCCCAGCCTGACGCATCATCCAAACCGGAGTCGTATCTACAGGCTCACGCAATAAGGCACGTAGAAAACGATCATTTTTTAAGGTCGTCATTTACTTTCCCAATCAAAAATTAAATTCGCCCCATCATAGCAAAAAGGCCTGCTACATAACCATTTCTAGAAAATTTTTCTCAATAAAGTTTTAGTTTGATGACTTTGATTTAAATTTCATTTGGTATACGAAAATAAAACAAAACCAGCTGACTGAGAAAATGTCTATAGAAAAAAATGATTAACACAAAACAAATACTGCAACACCTTATAATTTCTGCAATACTTACCCAGATTTTTAGTCATAAATTATGAATAATTCTTAAGGTTGATCTACATGTTCGTTCGCTCAATTCTTGCTTTGAGTTTAAGCTGTTTATTAACAGGTACAGCTTTTGCTGCATCTACAGCTGAGCAACCTCTAACGCCTAAAAAAGTTGCTGCTCCCGTTGAAGATCCTATTGATCCACTTGCTATTGACAGTTCTGCTTCAAGTGTAGAAACACAGATAAGCCAGCAAGAGCAACAAGACTTAGACAAAGCTGCAAACACGCTACAAAATTTAGAAAAAACTGAGGATAAAAACTCAGGTACTGCTATTGCCCCATCGGCTCCACAGACCACGACTGCAAAAACGGCAAGCAATCCCAACGCGCCTAAAGCATCTTGGACTTTAGATGGAATCAACAATGCAGAATGGTACGAAAATATTGGCAAGGGTCAATTCCCTGTCTATGCTCGTGCCCATGTCATGTTAAATAATGCACATGCTTCACCTGGTGCAATTGATGGTTCAAGCGGTATGAATACGCTGAAAGCCATTGCTTCATTCCAACAAATGAATGGCATTAAACCAACGGGTGAGCTGACCAAAGAAACTTGGGATGCATTAATTTCTCAACAAGGCAATAAACCTGCTTTTGTAGAATACACGATAACTGCTGAAGATCTAAAAGGTCCTTATGCAAAATCAATTCCACGTGATTATGCTTTACAAGCAAAAATGCCAGGTTTGTATTACACCCGTGTCACCGAAATGCTGGGTGAAAAATTCCATATGGATGAAGAGTTCTTAAAGAAACTTAATCCTAAAGCAACATTTAACAAAGTTGGTGAAAAGATCGTTGTCACCAATATCCGTAACGAATTGCCTGAAAATATCCATTTAATTGTGGCGCATAAAGGCGCGAAACAATTGTATTTATTTAATGCGCAAAACCAAATGGTCGGCTCATTCCCTGCCACGATTGGTAGTTCTGATACACCATCGCCAACAGGAACGTATAAAGTTACCGGTGTTGCACGCAACCCTTGGTATAGTTACTCGCCAAGTAACTTTGTACAAGGCAAAAACTTAAAACCATTATCATTACCACCTGGTCCAAATGCCCCTGTAGGGAATATCTGGATTGGCTTGAGTAAGAAATCATTTGGTATTCATGGTACGCCAAACCCATCTGCTATTTCGAAAACAGCTTCACATGGTTGTATTCGTTTGACCAACTGGGATGCCAATGACTTAGGTAAAAAAGTTAAATCGGGTGTAACAGTTAAATTCTTAGAATAATCTTATACTTGATGAAATGAAAACCAGTGTGCATACACTGGTTTTTTTATTGCAAAAGATAAAAAACTGATCGTTCTAAAAACAAAACAATATGTTGCTATTTTTCTATTTCATCCCAATTACTTAAATATTAATATTCACTCATGTTAAAAAATAAAGAATTGGAGACTTGAGATGAATACTTTTTTACATCACAGCGAAAACCGTGGTCACGTAAAAATGGGTTGGTTAGACACCAAACATAGTTTCTCTTTTGGTAGTTGGTACGATCCTAAATATATGGGTGTTGGTTCTTTACGTGTAATCAATGACGATACCATTGCAGCACATAAAGGTTTCGGTACTCATCCACATGACAATATGGAAATTTTGACCTGTGTCCTCAAAGGTACCATTTCACACAAAGACAGCATGGGAAATGAACGTCATATCCATGCCGGTGAATGGCAATTGATGAGTGCGGGTACAGGTGTACAACACAGTGAAATCAACCAAGGTGATGAAGCCGTTCATATGTTACAAATTTGGGTGATTCCAAATGTTCAAGATGCTGAACCAAATTATCAACAAATTGAACGTGATCCTAAAAAATCACCTAATGAATGGCAATTGATTGTGGGGCCAAATGACAATGCCCCGATGCATATTCGTCAAGATGCTGAAATTAAAGCGGCATATTTGGAAAAAGGTCACACACTTGAAGTGAAAGCAACCCAAAAATTTAACTATGTACATGTGATCGACGGTGAAATTGATATTGCCGGTCAAGTCGTTAAAGCAGGTGATGCTTATTTATTTGACGAAGATTCAACACTCACTGCACATGAAGATAGCCAGTTTATTTGGTTTGATTTAAACAGCTAATCCGTATGCAATAAAAAACCTCCGTATGTAATATATGGAGGTTTTTTTATGTCGAGCTTGTTGAATAAGTTAGCAGCAGTGTTTAAGCACAATAATTTTTTTTCTGATCTTTAATCAATGATAGAGCAGCATTCCAAGCGGCCTGAATAATTGGTTCAGCAGCATCACTTTCAAATTGCTTGACCGTATATTCACATATTTGCTTACTCGGATAATGCAGTTTCGAGCTACTCATGGCTTTGATCTGAACTTGACAAGCCCGTTCTAAAAAGTAAATTTCGTGAAATGCTCTTGCGATACTATTACCAGTGGCGAGCAAACCATGATTACGTAAAATCATGCAACGGTAATTGCCCAAATCCTCAACCAAACGCTCTCGCTCTGCGGTGGAAAACGCAATGCCCTCATATTCATGATAAGCAATATTATTATAAAATTTCAGTGCATGTTGCGACAAAGGCAATAAACCTTTTTCTTGTGCAGACACCGCAATCCCGTCTGCCGTATGGGTATGAATAACACAGTGAATATCATCTTTGGCATGGTGTAAGGCAGAATGAATGACGAAGCCTGCGACATTGACCATTTTCCCTCGATCATAATCTGCCACGATATTTCCTTCATGATCAATCTTCACCAAATCTGATGCTTTCATCTGATCAAATGTCACCCCATAGCGGTTAATCAGAAAATGATCAGGCTCATGCGGGACACGTAAACTGATATGAGTATCAATCAAATCGGTCATTCTATAGTGAGCAATCAAACGATAAAGGGCTGCCAACTGACAACGTGCTTCCCATTCAGCTTTATCAATATGCTTTGGACGTTTCATCCTAAAATCCTTTTTATTGCCAATGTATAAACATCATTACTTTTAGCGAGTGTTCAACAAATTAACAAGTTTTAATTCGTGAATGACAACTAAAGCATCAATTTCGGGGTTGCAGAATATAAAAAATCCAAACCAATAATTGAATATTGATTTGGATTAAAATTATTAATTATCATGTTTTTTATTATTATTTATATTTATCAAATTATTATAATAAAGCTTTATATTTTGTTTGTTCTTATTAAAATAAAAAATTAAATTATTATTTATTTTAATTCTTCATTATTGTTATAAAACGCCCTCATTCGTTTTTATAAAAAATAGATTTAAATACTGAGCTGATAGAGCAATTTTTTACCCTTAAAAGTTAAATCCTTAATAAAAACAATATCTCTATTATCTAAGTAAGAAATAGCATCATCAATTTCAATGTAGTCTTCATCAATCAACCATGAAATATCCAATTCGTTTAAATCAACCATACCGACTAAGTAAATAGCCTGATTTTTATTTTGTCGATTTTGAATATTTTTTAGAATTTCGCGTATCTTAATCCAGTCTTTCATATTTTAAATCTCATC